>ML438392.1:6318-93572 GCA_005239525.1 Nicotiana knightiana | reverse complement strand
TTCACCTACACATGAAATAAACTCCATTAAGCACATAACAAGTGTATATTTTATCATTAAAGCGCATAAAATGTAAGGTATATCACATGTTAAACTATGCAATTTAGTCTCGCATCAGTAGTTCATTGGGCCAGACCAGCTTAGCCCTTACTCAGTGCGTTCGCACCTCCCCAGCCGCGTTCGCGTAGGTCTAGCCAAGCTAGCCTCCGCGTTCGCGAAGACCTCTCCGCGTTCGCATAGAAGCCCTCATCAGGCCCTGGCCATTTGTTTATCACGAACGCACTGCCCCTGATGCGTTCTCATAGAAGGGGCAGCTGGGCAGTGTGTTTTTATACACGGGATTTAATTCATTTCCTTATATTCTTCTTCTTCCTTGGGACGATTTTCACCATTCAAGAGGGGCAAACGACCTAGTTATTGAAGGTAAGTAAATTCTACTCTAATATTAGCTTCATGCATGGATTACAAGCTAAATTAACTACCTAAATTAGTGAAAACTAAGGATTTGGGGTAGTAACCTAGGGCTTTTGAAAATGTAGAAAATTACCCGTCAATTAGCTATGAAATTGAGTGAAAATCGTATATTAATGATCCTTAGGCTACAAGTGAGTATTCCTTTCGAGAATTTTTGGAATCCGAGCATGCGGGCCCGGGGTTGGATTTTAGAATTTCTTCAATAATGGTGAGTTTACTAAATGAGTAGGAGGATTTCCATACTTCGGGCATAAATTAATGTATTTGTATAACATTTGGCTAGTTTCGAGTCCTCGGGTGTAGAGTTCGGAGTTTCGGGCGCGTTCTTGGTCCGGGGAGTAAATTCGACACGAGGTGAGTCTCCTTTCTAACCTTGTAAGAGGGAATTGTCCCCATAGGTGATTATAAATAGTGGCTTTGTCCTTATTTGCGGGGATGCGCATGCACGAAGTGACGAGAGTTCGTGCGTAGCTACTATTATGCCTTGTTGGGTAATTTATGACTCACAAACATGCTTTATGTGTTATATCTGTGATCTTGTATATGGATTAAGTAGTCTAATATCCTCGAATCTCACATGTGAAGGCCTAAGGGGTTATGCTTGAAGTTGATATTTCTAAAATTCTCACACTGTTAGTATGTTCCCGGCTAAATTATCTGGAAATCTCCTGCTAATCATGAATTTATATGGGAACTCGAGTCGCATGGATGATTCGTGAGTGGGGGTGGTCTTGGGAAGAGGTTCTACTATGTCCATACCCCATTTCATGAAAGGCCATGAGGATATTATTGGATGTAATAATTCCGCTGGTCGATGCATGTTATNTCTTCCATCTTAGGCCAATAGTATCCGGCTCTGATTAGTGTTTTCACTAAGGATCTAGCCCCTGAGTGATTTCCACAGCGTCCTTCGTGGACTTCTTTCATCACAAATTCCATTTGGTTAGGTCCAAGGCATTTAGCTAGGGGTCCCCCGAACATCTTGCGATAAAGTAAGTTGCGAATAAGGCAGTACCGTGCAACTTTGCGGCGTAGTGCTTGAGCCGCTTTCCTGTCTTCACGCACGGTGCCATTCTGCAAAAAATTAAGAATTTCGTTTCTCCAGTCCGAGGTTAGGTTGTTGAAAGTTACCTTATCCCTGTCATGGTCTNTGTATCTGATTTACTACCAGTTGGGAGTCGTTGTTGATCACAATTTGCTCGATTGAGAGCTCCCGTGCAAGTTCAAGCCTTGCAATAACAACTTCTTACTCTACTTCATTGTTAGTGATATGATAACACTTTATAGCCTGTCGTGTCTTTTCACCCGTGGCTGATATCAAGACTATGCCTAAGCCAGCGCCTTTTATATTTGAAGAACCATCGGTGAACAAGGTCCACAGGCCTGGATTAACACCGTTAAAGAGTTGTAACTCTTTTTCTACTTCAGATACAATGCCATTACTAAAGTCAGCAACAAAATCAGCTAGTATTTGAGACTTAATTGCAGTCCTAGGCTGATAAATTATCTCATGCTCACTTAATTCTATGGCCCATTTGGCTAATCTTCCTGACAATTCTTGTTTATGCATAATATTTCTTAAAGGATGAGGTCACAACAGTGTTTGGGTGGCATTGAAAATAGGGTCGTAATTTTCTAGATGCCATTATTAAAGCTAAAGCTAACTTTTCCAGATGTGGATATCTAGTCTCAGCATCTAGCAAAGTTTTACTTACATAATAGATAGGTAATTGTTTACCTTTTTCTTCTCTTACCAATACTGCACTTACAGCAATTTCTGAGACAGCCAAGTAGTAGTACAATCTTTCCCCTTCTTTTGGATTTGAAAGCAGTGGTGGTTTTGATAGATAAATCGTCAGGTTCTTGAGGGCTTGCTGACATTCTTCGGTCCATTCGAACTGATTCTGTTTTTTGAGAACTGAGAAGAATTTAAAAAAATTTTCGGAAGATCTAGAAATAAACCTCCCCAAAGTTGTTATTCTTCCTGTCAGTCTTTGAACCTCCTTTTTATTTGTTAAAACATTAGATATTTCTTCTATGGCTTTAATTTGAGCGGTATTTACCTCTATTCCTCTGTTTGATACAAGGAAACCCGAAAATTTGCCTGATTGCACTCCAAAAGCGCATTTCTCTGGATTCAACTTCATATTATACTTGCGTAAAATATCAAAAGCAGTCGATAGGTGCTGGAAATTGTCTTGTGCTTGTGTTGATTTTACCAACATGTCATCGATGTATACCTCCATCGTTTTTTCCCAAATGTTATTGGAACATCTGGGTCACTAGCCTTTGATAGGTGGCTCCAACATATTTTAGGCCAAAAGATATGACTTTATAACAATAAGTTCCCTTATTCGTGATAAATGAGGTTTTTTCCCCGTCTAAAGGATCCATTTTAATCTGATTATAACCAGAATATGCATCTAGAAAGCTTAATAGTTCATGACATACGGTCACATCAATCATTTTATCTATATGAGGCAATGTGAATGAATCTTTGGGGCATGTTTTGTTTAAATCAGTATAATCTACGCATACTCTCCACTTGCCATTCTTTTTAGGTACTACCACGGTGTTTGCTAGCCAGTTAGGGTACGTTACCTCTCGTATCGAACCAATCTTCAAGAGTTTCTGTACCTCTTCGTCGATCACTTGGTTCTTGAATGGTCCTTGCTTTCTTTTCTTCTGCTTAACAGGTACGAAGGATAGATCTTCATTTAGTTTATGAGTCATCACTTCTGGTGGGATGCCTGTCATATCTGAGTGGGACCATGCAAAACAGTCTGCGTTAGCCTTTAAATAATCAATTAACTTACCTCTTCGAGTGGAGCTTAGCCTCGTGCCTATATACACTTTCTGCTCAAGTTTTTGTTCAGATAACGGAACAACTTCGAGCTCCTCCGTAGTTATTTTGATGTGCTCATCTTCCTCCGATTCATGAATGACGTCCTGTCTGGAATTCACATCTCTGTGGTATAGTACACCTTTCGTGGTAACTTGACTCTTCTTCTCGTAAGTATTTTCTTTCGTGCCTGTTTCAGCAATAATATCTTCCGTACCTATTTGGGCAGTAATTTTTTTTCATGTATGTTTGGGCGGTGTTACCTGTTTGGGAGATTTCCTTATCTCGTTATTCTCCCACCTCTATTTTCTTGTTGTAGTGTACCACATAATTTATATTTTTTGCGATCTGTTGATCTCCTTTGATCTGTTGAATCCCCCATTCAGAGGGAAATTTAATTAACTGATGCAACGTGGAGGGTATCACTTTCATGTCGTGGATTCATGGCCTTCTAATGATCACGTTATAATCCATGTGAGTATCGATGACTTGGAACCTAGCTCTTTTGATCACCTCCTCAGCATAAGTGTTAACCTCAATTTCTCTTTTTGTTATAACCGTAGAGTTATCAAACCCGGATATGGCTCGTGCTTTTAGGATTACTTGATTCCCCAGTAGCATTTCTTCTACGACTCTTAGCAAAATGATATTGACTGAACTATCTGGATCAATCAACACTCTTTTCACGTTAGTGTCATGAATAAGTAGAGATATCACCAGAGCATCGTCGTGCGGAAGCATTAATTCGCTGCTATCTGCATCATCGAAGGTTATATCGTCTTCTCCACGAGCACGTTTCCCGTGTGTAATTGTGAACTTTGTGGTTGTTTTGCAAATCACTTCGTTTACTTCTTCACCTCCGTGTATTACGTTAACGGTTTGTTTTGGAGAAGGAGGATTTGGGGGCTCCTGCCTGTTCCTCGTATATGTCTGTTTACCTTTATCACTAAATAATTCTGTTAAATAGATATGTTTTAACAAATTTTCTACTTCACCTTGTAAAAATCTGCAATCCGCAGTTTTGTGCCCATGATCATTGTGAAATTCACACCAGTGATCTGGGTTTCTTTTATTTGGATTTGATCGCATCTCTTTGGGCCACTTAACCTTGTCTCCCGTGTTCTTCAATATTGAGACAATTCCAGTAGTACTTACATTAAAGGTATGATCCGCAATTTGAGTACTACCTCTAGGTCGTTCATCTCGATCTTTTCTGGATCTAGACGAGGATGAGATTACATCTCTTCCTTGTAGTCTATAGTCCGACCTAGTGTTTTTGAACCTGGGGCGGATATCGCGTCCCGGGTCCTAAGTAAGGATCGTACCTGTTTTTACCTGATCTTTTATCTGATTTCGGACGTTTGGATCTGGAATGATCTTCATCTCTCGAACGAGCAATGATATCTTCTTCTATTCTGAGTTTAGTATTGTACCTGTTATATACATCGTTCCATGTTGTGGCAGGGAATTCTCTTAGATTCTCCTTAAGTCACCTGGTGGCTTCTGAGCTTTTATCGTTCAAGGTACTTACAAATGCCATGGCTTCCCAATTATCAGGCACCCTGGGTAACTCCATTCTTTCTCGTTGAAACCTATCTAAAAACTCTCGGAGTAGTTCCGTGTCTCCTTGTTTTATTTTGAATATGTCTTCTATTCTCTTCTCAACTTTTTGTGCACCAGAGTGTGCTTTTATAAACGAATCTGCAAGCTCAGCAAAAGAGTCAATAGAATTTTCAGGGAGAAGAGAATACCAGGTTAGGGCCCCTTTGGTAAGTGTTTCCCCAAATTTTTTGACAAGGACTGATTCAATCTCTTGTTTCGTTAAGTCGTTGCCTTTTAC
Source organism: Nicotiana knightiana (assembly GCA_005239525.1). Taxonomy (NCBI): domain Eukaryota; kingdom Viridiplantae; phylum Streptophyta; class Magnoliopsida; order Solanales; family Solanaceae; genus Nicotiana; species Nicotiana knightiana. The sequence goes on along the minus strand of ML438392.1, from coordinate 88,416 downwards.
CCCAGTAGTGAAAGCAGTCACATGGTCGCGTGGGTCAGTTGTTCCATCATATTTGGGAACGTCAGGCATTTTAAACTTCTTGGGTATAGGCAAAGGTGCCGCACTTGGCTTCCACTGTTGTTGAGAATATCTATCAACATCGATGCCTTTGATGACAGGTGGTACACCAGAAATTTGTCCGATGCGATCGTTCTGCTCCTTCATCTGTTTCTGCATGGTTAGCAGTAAATTTTGTAAGTATGAGTTATTAGATATACCTGGTCTCGTTTCGAGAGATTCATTAGGAGTATCTCCTCTTCCTGAGTTTGCCAACCCAGATTGAGGATTTTCCATGGTGATGGTGTTATTGGGGGGTGGCGTTGGTGGTGTAGGCAACGCTGCTGGTAATCCTCTCGCAAATTCTTGCAAAGCTTGGCTCACATACTCTGCAATCATTTGCTTTACATGATCTTGTTCCACAATTTGATGATTATTACCATGGTTGTTATTGGATCTTTCTGGGGATTGTTCCCTCGAACCACGTGGGGTTCCTGAAGGTGATGGAACTGGGGTTCCACTTCTTTGCTGGTTGTTGTCGTTGGGGTTTGACATAATTCAAAGGACATCACTTGGAAGGTAAACAAAGGTTATCAGATTCCCGGTAACGGAACCAATTTGTTTAACCAAAGAATTAGACCCTTTGACTAAAGCTTATTTTTAAGATGAATACGGGTTACTGATAATAAGATAATAGGAAAAATGAATAATAGACAATATTACAGAAATAAAAGATCGAAGTTGATTATATTTGAGAATCAGATGCCTTTACAAGATGTATTCCCCTCCCTTATATAGGAGATTCTTATAATGTATGAATCCTGATATGGTTACTCATTAATGACTAATTATGACATTAATGAGGCGTTACAAAGGATAACGGTAATAGGGGTTCAGTTACATAACGTTCGAGTAATCAATTGTGGGTCCTTGAATCTGCTCGTAGCTTTGTCTAGATGAATTTTGACCGTGCCTCTCTCCCGTTTTGATCAAGTTGAATTTCCCGTGCCTGATAAGTTCGTAGGTTTACTGAACCGTGCCTATTTGTACCTTACCTCTTCAAAGATTTATGTCCAGCTGTCGTGTTTTCTTGTGTCCACGTGACTGGCTGAGTTGTCAAAAGCTGGCTTACGTGTGAAACTCTTTTTTACCAATACAATTATCCCACTATTATATGGCATTGGTAGCATTTGAAGCTTCATTCCTTCCTATTTCTTAAAATCTGAAGTTTTATTTAATGTGTTTTTTCTTTTTTCAGACTGTGAGAATGATTTAAAGTCCTGTATTTTGTCATTGTGGAGTTGAAGCTCATATTTGCATCACTTGGAAGCCAACAAATCCAGTAAGAAGGTTTTATGGGTGCTCAAACTATGGTCAAGTCAATTCTTGTAATTTTTTTAGGTGGTTTGACCCACCTCTTCCAGATCACTATAAACAAGTGATTTCAGGATTGTTACCAAGAATTAGAGAGAGAGATCGACTACAACGTAGGAAGAGAATCATTGTAACCTTAATTCTTGTATTAGCACTAATAATTGTAATGTTCATCTTAGTCTAGTTAACACTAATCAATGTCTTCATAACCCCATGTACAATGCTAATGACAAAATGAAGTATTTTTCCTGGAATGAAAAGCAGTTGTGACATAACACAAGCAGACATATACAAACAACCAAGTTCCATCAGCCTTCTTGGTTGACAAAATTAGCACTGAATTTCTATCTAGCAGCAGAAATAGTTTAGGCAAACAAAAGAAAAGTTCTGCAACTAACATTTAACCTACATTATAAGTTATGCCCTAACACACTTATAAATAAAGTTATGCAACTAACAGACTTAACACAAGTTCATTCACAAAAATTGATAGAAACCATATGAACATTCAGTCATCTTCAAGGTTGAGATTGGTTGATGTTTTTCTGAGATTGGCTTGGACATGGAGACTGGCTTGGCTGAGATGAAGAATGGGCTTGAGGTTGGCTAAGGCTTGCTTGAGTTTGTCCTTTCCTCAACTGTTGTTGAAGTTTCCTTTGTGTTATAGCATTTCTTTCTTGCCACCTTAGTCCAGGTGCACTATATCCAAGATCAATATTGGTCTGCCCAACATCCACTACTTTTGTAGGAGCAGAATATACCCTATATCTTGAGCCACACTGCAATCATCAATGCCAAATTACCACACAAACAACTAATATCAAAATAATAATTCAAAATTCAGTATTTCTTGATTAATCTTACCCTTTCTATCATTGTTCCTGAATCACCAAACATAATACCAAATCCAGTAGTTCTTGGTCTTCCTCGAAGTCCATTGGCTCTTGGCCTTCCTCTAACACTAGATATAATATCCTCATAAGTCCTTGATCTCATACTCCCAGTATCCTGATTCAAGATAGAATACTATCTAGTAATTTAAAGGTAGAATGCTAATAGAGATTAACTAAATTAAAAAGTGAATACTTACATATGCATTTGCAACAGCTGATGGTTGGGTATTGGTGGTCCAGGCAGTTCCAAAATCACTGACAGGAACTGATTGTTGAGTTGTTGTTTGAGCAGACTGTGATGGTTGAGTAGCAAAATCACCTGCTATTCCAGATCATTGTCCTTTCTGAAATTTCCAAAAAAAAAAGAGTTATAGAAATAAAATGAGTAATTTAATTTCTGAAATAGAATGCATTACCAAGATAGAATACCCCTTCTTGTTATAGCCTACTGTCTTGCAATGAGAGCAGGTCATTGGTGTCCCTTTCCTTGATCTCTTACCAAACTTCTTTTTTGGTTCATCTTGAACCTTTTTTCTATTTTTCTTAGGTCTACCAAGCATCTTGGTAACTACAGGAGGCTCAACAGCTGCATTTTGTGTTGATGGCCACATCTTCATGTTAGTCATTGGTTGTATGTAACAACTAAAAGCCTTCATGTATGTTTCTTTCCTGTACCAGTGAACAACATAGTCAGCAGGCTCAAATTTCTTAAAGAACATTGCACATATTGCATGGGAGCATGATATTCCTTTGAGCTGCCATGGTCTGCATGTGCATGTATTGTTGAAGAAGTCAAAAATATGCTTGTAAACCCCATGTTGTATCTCATACCCAGTGTCCCCATTCCATTTCAGTTCATGCTTAACTGCATGTTGTGATTGTTCCTCTATGTACCCCATTGCCATAGGATATACATCAGAAATCCACCTTGTAGCAAAATCTCTCATGCCAGTCATCCTCTCCATCACCTTCACTTTAATATCTTCTAACATGGTTATGATAGACTTGTGCCTAGCAGACAAGATCCAGTTGTTAAAGGTCTCACACATGTTGTTCTCCACATAATCACTTTTACTCTAATCTTTGAAGAATGCTCTACACAAACTTTATTTTGGGTATCTCAATAGATCCTCAATGATCTTACTATCACATAATTCTGCCAATTCATCCAACTTTGCCTTCAGATATGCTTCAAAGGAAGCCCTTGCACATGCCCATAACTTATTCCTTCTTTCCTCTCCTTTCCACTTTTGTTCTCAGTTGCTCCATATGTGTCTTGCATACATTTTGTGTTAAGTATTTGGCAACAACTCAGAAACAGATGCAACAAGTCCCTTAAGCAACAAGAGAAACAGTTAGAATAACATAAACAAAAACAGTTAGAATAACAGAAACAAAAATAGTTAGAGTGAAGTATATACCTTCTGCATATCAGAAATTATGGTCAGCCCTTCACCTTGGGATTCTGTGAGCTGCAGATCATGCATTAAGCACCTAAAAAACCATGACCATGTGTGCTTTGTCTCCTTTTCAACCACTGCCCAGGTAACAGGGTACATTTAGTTGTTACCATCTTTACCAATGTATTTCATCTAGGTCTAAATCACCACAACTTAACATTTCATCTAGGTCTAAATAAACACATGGTGTTTTAATTGTGTGACAGATATACACATCAACAAAATCCACATCTTTGAAGTCTTTACACAAAGCTAACACATCAACATCATATTTCAGAAATCTAAATTCTCCTTTTTGGTTAATTTTACATGCATATTTATCTACTATTAAGTACCCCATATCCTTAGCCCAATCATGAAATTGTAATATATGCAATTCATCAATATCAGCTTGAAGAACAACTGGCCAAGTTTGTCCATGTACATACCTCATAAAGGAGTCAGCCACTAACCACCCTAGATGATGAAATTGTAATTTCACATAGACAACCATTGAATTCTGCAAAACGGGGGGAGGGGGGGGGGAGTCAGATACACTTTAACCCTAAAAAGTGATAAACTTTAACAAAGTGGGAGACAAGAAAAAGACAAGGCAAAACCCCGAAAATAAAGTGAATGCGGACAAAAGCCCTATTTTTTAACCCCAAATGCCATATCACTCATGAAAAAACCCAAAAAATAAAGTGTATATTCGATTGCTTTCCCCGAAAACCTTAATATAAAATCCCCCAATTTGTGCATACGGACAAAAACCCTAATTTTTTAACCCCAAATTCCAGATCAGTCTTGAGAAAAATAAAACCCTTAAAATATAGTGAACATTCGAATTTTTCCCCAAAACCCTAATATTAAATCCTAAAATAACAGATGATGCATGCAAACAAAAATAGCTTTTGAAAATCAAATATTACCCATATTTTTTTCATAATAAATTAAACGGAAAAAAAACAAAAAACAACATCAAAAGAAACAAACTAACCTTCAAGGGCTAACACGTGACTGGAATCGAAATCTATGACCAAACAAGACTCGAACAACTTTTGAATAAATAGGAGGGGACCCTAATCAATTGGTTTTGGAGTGATTTTGATTAATTTGTGAAGGGGATGACTGATTATGAAGTCATTACTAACCTAGGTTTAAGATGAGAAGTGTGGTTAGAGAGAGAAAGGTAAACGAACGAATGGGGATTAGGTTGAGTGTACTGATTAAAAGAGGGGGACCCCAATCGATGGGGGTTTATTTTCTCGCCTCTGACGTGTAATGTTGCGATTGGCTCAGTGCTGACTGGACAGACACATTATCTGACTGGATGGACACGTTAGCATATGTGTAATATACGTGCGGATGGTCAAGGGTAAAATGTGTTTATTAGTTATGGGTTTCACAAGTTTGAGTGTTTAAATGGGAAAGTTGTAAGTTAGTGTATCGGCTTTTAAAAAGCCCTACAAGTTTAAGTGTCCAGGAGGCCATTTCGCCTATAGAAAAAGAAGAAAATACTTGGTTTTTGGTAACTTAAAACACACAGTATACAGTGTACGGTTTGCACGCGTCTTTCGGAATATCAATTCACCCATATAGCATAATACATTTACGAAAATGACCTTCGTCGTACTCATGAACCTTTACTTATTATATAGTTTATTTTTACGAAATGAATATACAAAGTCAACGACCACCTAAGCTATAAAAGTTGGCAGTGAGAGTTCGATTCTCCCTTCTAACAAGTCCTTTTTAATAAACATTTTTCCTCGTATCATCAATCTTTTTTTCTTTTGCCTCATTCCAATTAAGTTTACTTTTTTATTCTTTCGCTAGCCACTATTATGATCATACTACTTAGTTTTTTCATTTCGTTTTCGTTGAGTTTTGTTTGTTTTAACATTTTTCTAATTTTAAAAGTTTATTTAGTTAAATATAACAAATAAAGAAAAAAATTACTTTAAAACGGGCTCCAACGTTCGTTTGAATATGGAGTGGTCCTCTAGAATGGTAAAACCCATCAATCTTGTTTCTCATTAATATCACATTTTCGGGTTGTCCATAATATTTAAATTATGAGTTTTTCTCATTAAATTATCATCATATTCAAATACTTGTGTACCTACGCAATGTGATTAGTAGTATTTTACTTTAAAAATATTAAGCACTCACAAACCTAAAATTTTGGATCTGCCATTGTTGATCACAGTAATTAAGGGTGACGGTATATGACAGTGATGACTGATAAATGATGGATGATGTATAGTGATGGTTGATAGTGTGATTGTTGTGGTAATGGTGGTTGGTAGTGATGATTGTACGATGGCTAGTGGTAGTGACATCTAATATTCGTGCTTGACATCGGTATTGGTTGCGGATGAGGATGGTGGTTAGTGGGTGGTAGTAGTCTATAACGGTGGGGGAACAACGATAGTAGTGGTGAAAGTATAAGAGTAATAGTGAAATATAATTTTTACATAAATTCTTGATTGTGTAACATCTTAATAATATTACTCTTTAATCATTAAGATTTATTCAGACCTACTAAGTGGTTATAAAAAAAATGGTTAAGATCTTAATGATTATTCTAATCTAAAAACCAAATGCACTTAATTACTAAGACCTGAATGATTAAGATTCAGAAATCCGTTAAGTGCAAACAAATAAGGCCTTATACTAGCTTAGTATTTTATTCTCGAGATAGTGTTGTGTAAGCTTTCTCCAAGTAAGTGCAAGTTTGGGGTTTGATCTCCAAACTTCTATTTTTTTTTGTTGAATTGTACATATTTATTACTTTCCTAAAATTATTATTAATTACCAAAAAAAGTTGCATTGTTTTCTTTTTTCTTTACTCTTCATTTCATGTATTACTTATTTGAATAGAATAAAATATCTAGAAAAATAAAAGTTTTACTATCTGATGAAAGAAGTATCACATACATTTATACGTATATCTAACAGATAATTATTCATCACATATTAAAATCACACACATATTATAATTCAAATTATATAGTCCAACATCAAGAGGATCTTAATTCAAAATATATAGTCCAAAATGCTTTGAAATTCTTATCGTCAATAATAACCGTGTAGATACTTACACATTTTATGTTTGTGATTTGTATTAATCTTCGTCATTCTATATTCTATATTTACTTCGCAAGTGTGTTCATGCATTTGGTCATGTCATTAAAAATTCGAAAGCTTATGCACTACAGCATGATTTAGACTATAAATGCTACTCCAATCATATTTGAGGAGAAAACTAAATTTTCATATTTAAGAAGAAGAAAAATAAATAATATTATAAAAATCTAACAAGGCTAATGACATCAAATCTAACCTTGAGAATTATCCAACGTGAATCGATAGATTTCTTCACCAACCAATGGCGTGTAGACTAATGATTATAATTGATGAAAAGGATGCTTAAAAAGGAAAAGGAATAGTAAGATTAAGAGCATGTTTGGCTAAGCTTCTAGGAGGCCAAGAATACCTTTGTTGGTTAAAAAAATACTTTTCAGAAAATTTGAGGTGTTTGACCAAGTCGTATAAGTACTTGTGAGCAGCAACAGAAATATTTTTTCTACTTTTGGGGAGAAGCTATAATTAAATAAAAGCAGAAATTAATTTGTTCAAGACAAAAATAACCTTACAATAAATTGATATTTTTTTTAAATTATTCAATTTAATATTATTTTCCTTTTCCTTTTCCTTTTTATTTCAACTATGCATTTCTTCTCTTTTTTATTCATTCATGTTTTTATTTTCTTTCTCCTATTCCTTAAGAGTAGATTTTTAACTTATATTAAATAATATATTTAAATTATCATATAAATCATAAGTAATAATAGATACTCAATGTTATTACTTTATAATAACTATATTTTTATTGATAGAGTTTTTAATTTATTTTTTTACTTTATGTTTTAATTAATTATTTTACAAGAAATATTTAGATTCGTTTTTTGAAAAATAATACTAATTACAAATTGAACATTTACAGTCATTTTTCGTCATTTTATATTTAAAAGTATTTTTCGGAAATTGATCAAATACAATGAGCTTGAAAAAAAAGCACTACTCAAATGAAATTGTCAAACACAAACTATTATTTTACAAAAATATTTTTTCAAAAAACATTTTTGAACAAAAGCACTTTTCAAAAGAAGTTGTTTTTGGCAGCTTTTTCAAATGGACTGTAAGTCCCAAATAAACTATGGGCCAAATACATCAACATGCCCCTAAAGTTGAGACCACTTTCCACTTTATTACTTATTCTTTACTCTGTTCCATTTAAATACTTTAACCAATCCTTTAATGTGCCACTTAAACACTAAAATCCGACGAGGTACTTCGTGTGTGAATCACATATAATGAGTGCGTGGATGTAAAAATATAGTATGACTGGACTATTTCAACGGTAAAAATCCTAAAACCATTATTAACCCCGTTTCCCCTTTCTTCTTCTTCTCCAAGCCCTAATTCCTCTTCTTCAATCCGAATTTCTCTGGCAAAATTGAAATTTTTTTCTCCAATTTGAAAGACCATTGTCCTCCGTCTTCGATTTCAGTTGAAGCTTTCTTCACATCTTCTCTATCTCAATTTATTGCTTGCCAACGTCTGAAAATTCTAAGAGGATTGATTCGTGCCGATGTAGTCGGACATGTGTGTTGAAAATCTCATGTAGTTCGGCAAACCCATGCATAAAGTATTTTGTATGCAAAAATGGCGTAGTAAGTATATGTTTCAACAAGTTCTTTTCTATTTCTTTGATCTTAATATTGGTACAATTTTGCAGTTTTTAAAATTTATTTAGTTGGATATGTTTTAAAAGACAAAGGAGGATGTAACTACTTCAGATGGTTTGAGGAGACATTTCTTGACCAAGCAAATAAGGTTATTTCGGGTTTATTGAAGAGAGTTAAGGCCTTTGATCAAGAAAGGGAACGAGCTAGACAATGGAGGAATAAATTATTGTTTGTTGTTCTACTAATTGTTGTATTTATTTGATTGTGCAGTTGTTCTTGCAATTGTTGATGCCAACAAAATTTGAAAGTGGATGAAGATGGTTGATAGTGTTAAAATGAGGATGGTTGTTAGTGTTCTTAGTGTTTGAGAGTTTTTTGGTGGTTTCTCTCTTCTGTTGTTTATATGTTGTTTGTGTAATTTGTGTAACAAGTTGTTGTAGGATGTTTACAACATATTTAGTTGTTGATTTAATTTACAATGTTTGAATCATATTCCGGTCGAATTGGTTCTAAGAAACAGTTGTTAGAATTCTCGTTTGGTGCCTATTGTAGATGTTGGTAACACCATGAATGTTTTGTGCCTATTGATTCCTAGTATTTTGATAGTGCAACCAAATGGTAAGAAATTGGTAACAAACTGGGATTGTGTAATCCAAACATCACAAAATTTCAACTGAAAATTCAAGATATAACCTGCTCATAGCCTTTTGTAGAAGTTGTAAATAATTTGCAAGACACATTTTGTAACCGTGGATAATGACTTCAAACATAATAATAAAAGGGAATAAAATCACATAATCCAAATAAGTTCTACAAATGTGAAAAAGTGCAGCACATTACAAGTAGTCGAACCATAATGGCAAAATGAGGTTCAACAAAATACAGTAGGTTCTTGGCAAGTCACTATAAACTACTTGCTGCAATCCAAGTCATTATAGAACTCATATTGCTATTACAGTACAAATTGCTGCAAACTAAAGACTGTCAACTATAAAATCCAAGTCATTGAAGCTATTTCTTGGTAAGTTTATCCATGATCACTTGAGTTACAACTTTTTGTGGTGGTTGTTGATTTGCGGGTTGTCCAACGTTGTTTATTCGACTTGTACTCATTTGCTGAAGTTGGGCAGTAGTAATTGCATCTCCTCCATTCCATTTTAGTCCTGGTAACCTAATTACATCACCTGGATGCACATTTATGGTACTACTCAACCTACTCCCACGGTTGATAACCCTTTCACCAGTAGTACCAAACTGAAAATATGTAAAGTGTGTAATATTTGATAGGAAAAATCAAAGAGTAACATAACTAAATTTGTGAATTGTACTTACATTGAGGATTGTTCTTCCAGTCTCTGGGTTAGTGTAGCATCCAAATCCAACATGTCTTGACCTTTTTGTCCAGCAACAGGTGAAGATCCAGTTGAAGAACCCCTTTTCACACCAGTTGAAGTTCCTCTTCCTCTTGGTATTGTACCCCTTCCTCCAGGAGCAGTTTGAGGAATATCATATGGGAATTATACATCCCTGGTAGGTCTAATTGTTGTACTACTTGCCTTTCATCTGCCCCTTCCTCCAGTAGTTGCACTTTTTTAGGTACCATTGCCACTTAATCCCGTCATTGCACTTGTTTGGGTACCATTGCCACTTCCTCTAGCAGTTGCACCAGTTGGTGTAGCATTGCCCCTTCCTCTGCTCCTTCCATTGCCCCTTCCTTCAGTAGTTGCACTTGTTTGGGTACCATATCCACTTCCTTTAGTCATTGTACTTGTTTGGGTACCATTGCCACTTCCCCTAGCAATTGCACCAGTTGGTATAACATTGCCCCTTCCACCAATAGGTGAAGACTCTCCAGGGATACTCTAAAATAAAAAGTGCAGTGAACATGTAGTGAAGTTACAGAAATACAGTAAGTTACATAAAATACATTGAAGTTAAAGAAAGTGCAGTGAAGTTTATACCTTTGTTGAACATCCTTTTTTGTTGTGGCCAAGTTGATGACATTGTGAACAAGTCATTTTAACTCCCTTTTTGGAAAGCTTGGCCCATTTTTTTCTGGTTCATTCTTGGCCTTTCTTCTATTATTTTGGGGTCCGCCTGACATTGGCTTTGGTGCTGGTGGTTTAATTGGAGGATTGTTATCCAATGGCCACATTTCTAAGCTATGAATTGGATGAATGCAGTGCCCATAAGCCTGTAGAAATTTATCCTCTCTATATCAGTGCTCCACATGTTCATTTGGATCATGCTCTAAGTAATAATATGCACACACTACATGTTCACACATAATGCCTCTCAATTTTCACGACCTACAAGTGCAAGTCTTGAATGTAGTATTTACTAAAAACCTTAACTCTTTCTATTTTATTTCAAATCCATCTTGACCATTCCATATAACCGTGCACTGTCCAGCTAACTCATTGTTCGCTTCTAATATTAGTCTAGCTATATGTGATATATCTGAAATTCACGTCTCAGCAAACCTAATCACATCAACTTGTCTAGCCATGACCTTGTGCCTAATTTCTTCTAGCATGGTAATAATACTCTTGTGCCTAGCAGCTAATATCCATGAAGTAAAAGTCTCACACATGTTATTCTCTACTATGTCACACCTGGAATGTTCTTGGAAGAAAGCTCCGCATCATGCCTCCCTCGGATACTTCATCGTGTCTTCGCATATATTCTGTGAGCCAAGTCTCCTCGTGTTCTCAACTTCTTTGTTGTATTTAAACACATAACTTGCATTTGAAACCTTCAAGAATTGCTATCTTCTTTATTCACTCCTCAATTTATTTGACCAATTGGACCATATATGCCTTGCACACATCCTGATTTCTGCATCAGGAAGCAAGTCCTTTACAGCTGCCAAAAATTCCTACGTAAAAATATTGGCAAAATAAAACATTAGGAATTAAAACAAAAAAAGTACTATTATTAGTAAGCAAGAATAGCAAAACATTTACCTTCTGCATGTCTGACATAACTGTTAAACCTTGACTATATCCCAGCTACACATCTTCCATTAAGTGTCCAATGAACCAACTTCGTGAATGTTTGGTCTCATGGTGTACAACAACCCATGCAATAGGAAATATCTGTTGGTTCCCATTTCTTCCTACATCAACTAATAATTTACCCTTGCAATGTCCTTTTAGAAAACATCTATCAAAGCCAATATTTATACAGCCTTCTAGCCAACCTTTCTTCAAGGCATCAAAACAAACATAAAAATACTTAAACAAGTTCTTACTAGGCTCAAATTCTCTGTCAATTTCTACCCAACAAAAGCTATCAGGATTTGTTTATTTAATACTGTCAGCATAGTCCCAAAGTCTAGCAAACTCCAACTTCCAATCCCCCGTAAAATTTCTAAAAACTATTTATTTGGACCTATAAGCAATGTTCTTCTTACATACAATCCTAAATTCTCTCTAACAAGTTGCTGAATTTCCCATATCCTCATATAAGGTGCAACAGTTAGCTCTTTTTTGAATTTTTTAGCAATGTACTTGGAATTGCACAACTTGTTTGTGTTCAATGGTTGACACTTGTGAATAGGGTAATATTTTTTCACCATAAAGTCATTAGAATCCCTATCAATACTAGAAAATAACTCCCATATGCATCTTTTATGTTTACACCTTACTCTTACTATGTGCTTCTCATTGGGTCTAAGCTTCAATTGAACCTTGTACTCAACTGCATAATCAACCAGTGTCTTCCTAAATACTTTACCATTATCAAATATCATGCCCAATTCAGATATTGAAACTACACAGTCTGGGTCATATCTAACCTTTGTGCTCTTCCTTCTACTTGGAATGTCAGCACCTGGCTCAAAATCCACATCCAGCTCTTCATTAGTCATTACTTCCAACATCCGAACTATCTATGAATTCCTCGTCACCTCCTAATTTGCCAGCATATTTCTGTCGTTTGTTAACCCCTATATCTTCAAAACCTCTATCAATTTCAGCTTCTCCTATTGGTACTCCAGCAGTTTCAGGTTGTTTATTTCTTCTATTAGCCTTCTTTTTATTTCTTCTATCATTTCTTTTGACTCTCAACTCTTCATCAGCTTCACTATCATCCTCATCAGGAATTTCATCAACATCAGACTCACTACTAGCCATATTTGCTTCAACCCTTTCTTCACCACCTATAACATCATCTTCTACAACATAATAATCTTCCTCATCAATAACATCTACAGTTGAATTTTCAGTAAAAAAATCACCAGCTTGTGACTCTTCAAGTAGAGGCTCTTCAAGAGTTTGTTCTGTATTTATTATTATCTGGACCACCTTCACCTGTTGCCCTAGATGCCTTATTTAACGAGTCGCTACTATCTTGAGTAATTTCTGGCCCACATAAATAGCAGCTGGGACAAATGTCTCAACAACCTCATCAATAACATGTAAAACATACACATTTAATTCATCAATACAGTGACAACCAATATTATATAATTGTTCGTCATATTCCACTAACACAAATTCTTTACTATTTGGGTTAAAGACATAAAAAAACTCGAATAGTGTGGTACCCCAGCCCCTTTGTATAATAATCAAATTCAAAAAGGGAAAAGTGGTCCTGATCAACAGAAAATTTGTTCACCTCTATATTAGTGACATATTTTACGTCTGGAGGATCGGTAAAGGTTCCGCCATAATGAAAGCGTACAAGAATAAATGTGTCGCCAGACATACTTTACCTTACATTGATAAAGACGAAGCACGAAAAAACAAAGGCAAGTCAGAAACATTCGTCAAAAAAGAAGAGAAAAACTCAAATTGTGGGCCCGACATTTCAAAACCCAAATTACTAACATGCACCCAAAATAAACAATAAATAAATGAGGATAAACAACAAATATTGCTTACCAGTACCAAAAGGAAGACAAACGAATGGAAGCCGATGGATTTGGGAGCATGAACAAGCGATTTAGCCGATGAAAATTGTCGGGTTAAGGTTTTCTTCTTTTTTCTTACGGACTGATAGAGGTAAAAAACGGGGATGGGTTATTAGTTATTAGGTATAATAAATTTGTGACGGATCAACCCGGTACCTAGGTAAATTATGTGGACAACAAATCCACATGGCATATATTTATTGGGCTGAAATTACACATGGACAACGCTTGCATACATGCGCTTTTGTTTTAATATGGGTCAGAATTTCAGTGTTTAAGTGACACATTAAATGGTTGGTTAAAGTGTTTAAATGGAACGAATTAAAGAATAAGTAGTAAATTGGAAAGTAGTCTCAACTTTAGGGGGATGTTGATGTATTTGGCCTAAACTATTCATTGCCCATCTTAAATGAGAACTTTTAGTAACCAAACTGTTGAGTACGCATCCCAAAAATTAAATATACACATACAAAGATACCACATAAACTGTACATAAAAGAAAAAAAAAACTTTATATGTAAAATGACTCTAGGGTTTTGATCATCTAGAAGAGTTAATCTAAAATACTACATCTTGATCAACGGTCTCAAAAGTAAAAAAAATGCATAAATATGTCTTATTTTTGGGTTGTCCTTAATTATTGATCCACGATTGCCCCATTAGTAGAACTTCGAATTCAAAAGTTAAAAATATTACGCACGAGACAAATGAGGGACAATCCTTATTAAAGTTGAAGTTTTGCCCATGAGTAAAGTGGAGAAAACACTCAAGACCAACCACGTTGAAGTCTATTTGTGTACTTCACCCCTCAAAAGTGTGTTATTTTGTCGATTTTTTCCCAAAAAAATGTTGGGATCTTCATACAAATAGCCAGTCGAATTTACAGTTTACTTTTTTAATTAGTACATATAAATTATATAGTAGATGATTATACACATATGATACATAGATTATATATATAAATTATATTCACCAATTATTTTAAGTTTAAACGATTATTTTAAATTTAAGTGCTTGAGTAGACATCTATTTAAGTTAATTCTTTAAAGATGTTGTAGGTCCAATAGCTGAAGCCCAATTTTAAATCAGACTCGATCAAGAGGAATCAGAAGAAAAGCCCAACGTGTACTACAGAGTCGCAATAATAACAAAAGCTGCGCCGTCCCTCAGCCTTTCTTTCCCTCTAATTGCTAAAACCTCTGTCTACCCACCCACCTGCCAACAATCGGCCATCGGTCTCTTGCAATTGCTAGCGCTTCCCTTCTAGGTAATATACATGCTCAATCCCTTAGTTTCCTTCTGTAAGTGTTGTTTGACTGACTTTTTTCCCCACTTTCCTTAATCTTTGCTTTTGGTCACTCGTATTTTTCCTTTGTACTATGGTGATTGTTTGTGTTTAAATGATTAAAGGCTACACTATTGATGTGGATAATTAGCTTACTTCGGTTCTTTTCATTTGTTAAATGCCTGTAGGCTAAAAAAATGATTTGGATTTTGCACTTTCTTTTGGTGTTTGTTTTTGGACTTCACTATCTGGGTTGAGTTACTTTCCAAGTTTATCTTTTTGAGTATTTACTCTATTACCGTGGAGATTAATTGTTTATTTCTTTGTCTTGAGTTGGTATTATGCAGATTGAGTCACTTTCACATGTTGCTCTTTTTGACCATTTATCAAACGAGTATCCCTGGAAGATTGGAGATTATGTGATTCTTTTGCTGTTTTCTTGATTTTATATTTGTATATTGATTTTGAGTTTGTAGTTTTTCATTCAAAGTACAACAACAACATATCAAGTATCACCTTCATTTTCAAAGTGAAACAGAAAAAAAGTTTCAAGTTTCTTACTTCTTTTTCCTTTATTTGATTCTTCGCTTAGACTAATGATAATTGTTTAGTATGTCACACTGGGTCTTCTTGTATGTTTCAGGGGATAGAAATGGCTGGGAAATCAAACAAAGGGAAGAATAGGAAGGCAGTTCAAAATCCGACCACCGCCAGTTCGTCAGAGCAAGAAGCACCATCTGATGCTCCGGTGAATGATACTGCAACACATGCGGAGGCTAATGGAACAGCAGGTGTGACTCCACCAACTGATACAAAGACGGAAGCAACGGAGTCTGGAAATGGGACCTCTGGACACGAGGCAAAGCAAGGTGAACGTGGTAACATAAAATTTTAATATTAATAAGTAAAGACGGTTGCTGGTTTTACAAATTTGTATCTGGAGGTGGGAGAGGCAGATATATGATGCAGTATATTTGAAGGATCATGAAAATACACAAATAATTGCAACTTGTAATGTTGCTACATTCTACATATTCTCCAGCACTCACTTTATGCTGGTAATTAATAAACTTATCCTTTACCGATCAAAGAGTTTGGAACTGTTCTGCTATGGAATGAATCAGTTTCCACATTGTCGATTCAGCTATTATTCATGCGGTTGGAAATTACCTGGTGGTATGCGAAAAGGCAAGCAGTCATCTATACTTATCAGAACCTCTTGGATGCACCAAAAGTTTATTAGAAGAAAAAACTCCCCCATCTGTTGTTTTTGCTTTCAACAACAACAACAAACAACCCAGTAGTTTCCCACTTGTGGAGTCTGGGGAGGGTAAGATGTACGCAGCCTTAAGAAAGAGAAAAACAAAGAAGAAAAGAATTGTTTTTTAGTCTTGGAGATAAAAGCTGTTAACAGATGTGTCATGAGATCTATTATGTAATATGTGAATGCAACCTGTTCGCTATGTTCTTTAATTATATTCCCCCTGGAAACCTTCTCATGATTCCTTTAATAAGCTGATAAAGCATATGGTGAACAGTAACTCTTATCTCAACACCTATGTCAGTTAGATGATCCTTCAAAGGAAAAGATTTTATGGGAGTGGCTAGTGCATAGGATACTTGATTTGCCTACTTCTGGTAGGCTCCATGAAACGTGCGTTGTTTTATTCTGGATCTCTGCCATATGTGTCATTTTGAATATAAAACAATGTACAGTGCTAGCGTCATTAGAACTCTTTTTCCCATGTTTATTATTCTTGTCAAACTGTCTACCTTTTCTGCTTATGTAATTGTTGGTCATGTAAATGCCACATACATCATCAAACTCATACTTAATAAGTCTAGGTTCTCTTCCAGTTACACTTTTTCATATTACTTGAAGATAACTATTTTACATTCTTGTATGACTTTTATTTAATAGTTCAAACTTCTTTCTAACTCTACATATTGGAGGAAATGAAGAGCGATTCTGCTTTAATTTATTGCAGGTGACATCCATCTTTATCCTGTTACTGTCAAAACCCAAGGAGGGGATAAGCTAGAGCTACAAGTAAGATGCATTACTAATTTTCTTGGCTTTTTATTTCTTATTGATGGCTGTGTCGCAAAACTTGTTACTTTCTTTATCATTCTCCTTTGAAGATGGCTTCATCCTCCAGATTAAGAGAGTGGCTAGAATTCTCTCATGCACAGATAAGAACTAAGAAGTCTTGTTCGTATGTTCTATTGTATTTTGTATCTGGATTGTCATACTCATGAAAAACCGCTCTTTCTCTTTGTTTCTTTATGTTCTGAGCTACTTGTCATTTGTAGCCTTTATGTGTGGGTGTTTATGTTTAGGCGTTTAGGTCCACCTTATATTTGAATATTTGTGGTGCTAGTGAGTTAGTTTGTCTAATATTTGATATTCTGATGGGTACGTGTTTGCAGTTGAGTCCTGGGGATTCTGTTATGGATGTGCGGCAGTTTCTTCTTGATGCTCCAGAGACATGCTTCGTTACATGCTATGATCTATTGCTGCATATAAAGGATGGTTCTGTTCATCATCTGGAAGACTATAATGAAATCTCCGAAGTAGCTGATATCACAACAGGAGACTGCTTCCTGGAGATGGTGCCAGGTGTGGCTTATTTACTTGGTCTGCTAGTTATTAGTTTTAACTGTTATCAATGAGCTTATACTTGTTTCCTCTAACTTAAACCTGATTGTTGCAGCACTGTACGATGATCGATCTATAAGAGCTCATGTTCACCGTACTCGAGAATTGCTCTCTCTTTCCACATTGCATTCCTCACTATCAACATCACTTGCACTGCAGCATGAAATGGGAAGTAACAACGCGAAATCTGGAGGTTTGCTATTCAGCTGTTGTTCTTATTCCTTCTCTTTTATATTCATTTTGTTTACTAATTTGATGGCCATTTATCAATTGGATAGGCATAACGAAGATTTCTGGCTTTTTATGTTTTAGAGCCCATGAAAGCTGATGTACCTGAACTTGAAAACTTGGGTTTTGTGGAGGATGTTTCTGGTTCAGTCTCTAGCTTGTTGGCAGCACCTTCAAAGGAAACTAAATGTGTTGAGAGCATTGTGTTCTCTTCGTTTAACCCTCCACCTAGCTACAGAAGGTTTATAATCATTTATCTTATGATGATCATCAAATTGATTTTTCGTCAGGGAGGTTCATTGTGACATGGTGACTTTTGTTTCTCCTGCATACAGGCTTTCTGGAGACTTGATTTATTTGGATGTAGTAACACTAGAAGGAAATAAGTATTGTGTTACTGGAACAACCAAAACATTTTATGTTAATTCCAGCACCGCGAATGTTCTTGATCCAAGGTGTAACAAAACTGGTTCAGAAGCAACTACTCTTATTGGGCTCTTTCAAAAGATTAGCTCCAGATTTAAGAAAGGTAGTAACATGGTGCAAAGTAATACCCCCTCCCCCCCCAAAGAAAAAAAAGAAGAAAAAAACTAGATAGCATTTCATTTTGAGTCCAAATATCTTGTGCTAAATAAATGATTTTATCTTGCATTGAAGTTTTATTTTATTTTATTAATAATGAATCTTGCATTGAAGCTTTTCGTGAAATATTGGAGCGGAAGGCTTCTGCACATCCTTTTGAGAATGTTCAATCTATGCTACCACCAAATTCGTGGCTTGGGTCATATCCTATCCCTGGTAAGTTGTTTTTGATGCATTCTTAACCTTTGGTTATCGTTATTTCATGTTGGTGTATGTTGTATACACACACAGATGAGGTAGGTGGATGCTGGGTCATATAGATGCCAAAAATGAGGCATACTTAGTGGTGTTAGAAATCCTAGAAAGTCTGGCAATCTGTAATAATACTTAATTAGTGGACCATATAGTTGAAAAGTGCGAGGTACGATGACTTGCAAGGTCTTTGTCTGTTGGACCTGATGTAAAATTTATCTGACAGGTGGTTAACCATGTTTTAATTGCATTCCGTATGTGTGTAGTTATGTCCGCTGCACAGTGTACATGTTCCTTTAATTCAAATTTGAACACTTCAAAAGATCAGTTTTATTCCCAGGGCATTTTGAAATATATTCAAAGAACATATGAAATATTAGATTAGATTAATGATGAGGTGTCAAAACTATCACGTTTGATTTGATATAGTAAATGCTGAACATCAATCTAAAATCCAACTTAATAATACCCTCAAGGATTAATAACCTTGTGTGAAGGAATATCAAAGTCGTTGACCAAACATCCGGTTTAAGGACAAATGGACAGTGAATCAACAGATCGAGTTTGCAATCCTTCATTGTGGTTTCTAATCTTGGGATATTGCA
Organism: Nicotiana knightiana; assembly: GCA_005239525.1. Classification (NCBI taxonomy): domain Eukaryota; kingdom Viridiplantae; phylum Streptophyta; class Magnoliopsida; order Solanales; family Solanaceae; genus Nicotiana; species Nicotiana knightiana. Next base: position 69,391 of record ML438392.1, on the reverse strand, counting down.
TGTCGATTTCCAGTGTTTATAATGTTGTGCAGGCATGGGTGGCCATGTGTCCTTTCTGCTCCCGTTGTAGAGTGGAATAATTCCAGGGACTTCCATGTAGTCAAATTTATGTTCACGTCTCATATCTTAAAGATGTGTCACTTTTCATTCTTACAACTTCCTGTGTCCCTCTTTATATGAAAACTCTTCCCTTGGGATGTCCCAAAATGTTTCACGGTATTCCAGAAACATGATTTCACAAATTTCAAAGAAAAAAAACTGATTTAATTATTCAAAATTTGAACTTGATATGATGCGTTCTCTGCTGAACTAACTTTGCAAGTGTTACTTTAATCTTTTTCATCATCACTAATATATTACATAATGTATCCACATTAACTAATAAAATGCATAAGTCGGAGTAGCATTTGTATAAGATGGGCGGAGGGATTATTATTCCTAAGTTCCTCTATGACAATGAGGGACTTGTATGTGGAGACAATCTTATGTTAATAACTAATAACTTAAAAACTGTTACTTTTCATTCTCTTACAATTAACTTTCTTTTAATTATTATTGGTGTCACTAGTTATAGTTCTTTTTGGATTCTCTGGTGTCAGATCACAAACGTGATGCAGCACGGGCAGAGAATGCACTTACACTTTCTTTTGGAAGTGAGCTGATTGGCATGCAAAGGGATTGGAATGAAGAGTTACAATCTTGTCGGGAATTCCCCCATACAAACCCCCAGGAAAGGTGCATCTCGACGGATCTAAGTCAAATTGTGCATTCTAGAGTGAATTAATTAATTCCTTTATAGATTCTACTTGTGTATGCAATACTCTGCCTAAGTCTGTCTGTGAAAGTAGAGTTTCCTCTGTTCATGTGTAGTCATCTAACTCCTTTTTATCACAGGATACTGCGAGATAGGGCCCTGTACAAAGTCAGTTCGGACTTTGTAGATGCTGCAATTAGTGGTGCTATTGGAGTTATCAACAGGTGTATCCCCCCAATTAATCCAACTGATCCAGAGTGCTTTCATATGTAAGTATTGAGCTGGAGATGAGCACAAATAATTTCATTGTAACTATATGGTTTCACTTAAAAATAACTTATACTTTCGGATATGGTATAGTTTGATGTCCATAATTGAAAATATAGTGCAAGAAAGTGGAAAACTAAGTAACAAACAGAAAGTGGGGTTTTGCTTGGGGGAGGGGCGGTGAAGGTGAACATATCAATTAGGTATCAACTGATATCCCATAAGGGTGTCAAATGGCAGGTCGAAATGGAATGAGTATAAGAAGTGTGTTAAAGAACAGATCGCAAACAAACTGCCAACTCAAGTCCTTCAGCTAAATAGCCCGGGTAAACTATGCTCATTATAGTTCTTGCATTGCAATAGTCATTATTATGTCTCTTCCAGTTATTCACCGAGTTTCGAACCGTGCACCACTGACCCTCGGGGAAATCTCGGTTATAGAAAAAGTCATTACTGTGTCTTTTACAAGTTCGCTCAGAGCATTAAATTTGTTGTATAGCTCCTCGAAATTGAGCTTCACTGGAAGTAGAAACGAAAACAAAGGGGAGCAAGCTAGGTAATAGGAACCAGTGGAGGCAGTTGGAATGCATACACGTAAGTAAAAGAAAAACAGTATTTTAGAGCCATCAGGCTGCAGTGGTTGCCTTAATCCCATTCTGCAAGTGCACCTTTTTTTTTCTGGTTCCCTTAGTACATAAATTGCATCATTATCCCCATCATTCCCACCAATGAATTTGGGCTATTACTTGTACCCCAAACTGGCCCAATATTTTGTACGGTCTGTTTTGACCTGTCATTTAACATATTAATCACCTTATACACAGAAGTATGGGCGCTTGGATGGGTTAACAGCTTAAGTTGAAACCAGTCGCTTAACATGCTCTTATCCCATTAGCCCATCCACCAGGTGGAAAGAAGGTCAGAAGGACATTGGGAGTTAATGGTGGTGAGAAGGCAGGTACAGGGTGGGGAGAAAGAAGAGAGATCGTCATTATCCTTCTCTATTGCTTGTCTGAGCTGACAATGTGCCTGATCTATCATTTGCATGCTGCATTTTTGTTCACATTATGCTTGTTGGCCAAATGTTGTTTAGATTGCTAGAAAGATTCTCCTTAGTTGTTCATTGTCACTTTTGCCTGATACTTTTTTATGAATCTAGGTACGTTCACAATAATATATTCTTCAGCTTTGCTGTTGATGCGGATCTCGAGCAACTGTCCCGAAAGCAGGGAGCTGATTCTAAAGTTGAGGGCACAAGCTTATTACGTAGTTTGTCGGAGAAGACCTCCAACAATTTGTCACAGGGAGCCTCTGAAGTCTCTAATGGAGATGAGCATGGCGGCTCAGTTGTAGAAGCTGTAAACATCAACTTGGATTGTCCTCCTGGAGTGCCTGGTGAAACCCAGTTGGCAGAAAGTGAGCAAGCCACTTATGCAAGTGCAAATAATGACTTGAAAGGCACAAAATCATATCAGGAAGCTGATGTCCCTGGATTATACAACCTTGCTATGGCGATAATTGATTATAGAGGTCATAGAGTGGTGGCTCAGGTGTTTATTGAACTTGCGTTACCTATATAGTCGTATACTGTAGTTTAATGCTTTAGATAAGTTCAGACATGAAAGTCAGAGTGTTAATTAACATATGGGTTGTCCACTGGAAACCATCTTTCATGAATTTTGTAATTTCATGCTTCTGACTTTGAAGTTGGCTTCACTTACTCGACATTTGTCTTAGATTAAACCCCTCCGTACCATTTTATGTAGAGGCGATTGACTGGGTCAGGAATTTAAGAAATTAAAGAAGGCTTTTAACATGTAAGCCAAAGATATATGAAGTACCGAAAGTATCCTTTTAGATGGGTTTTGGTGAGAGTTCCACATGTCATACATTTTTTCTCTCCTTATAAAAGGATGTACTTCTATTCAAGTAGATCCCAACAAGTCATGTCATTAAGGGCAAAATGGGGATATAAAGATTAAATAGTTTCCAAAACGAGAAAGGTATCGTTCTTGTTGGGATAGACTAAAGAGAAAAGCGTCTCGCATCAATTGGGACAGACAGAGTATAACATGATTACATCATAGAATAATCAGCTGGAGATTTGGAAGTGAATCGTACTTATTTAATTTCGATATAGAAAGGGTTCTGAGGCATAGTTTTCTTGCATCTCTTATAAATAACTGTGCTAATATGGGTCTCTTTGGATAGGTACTCTTCTTGATGGCCATGTGTGATTTTATCTTTTAATTCCTTTCAGATGCACGGCTTATTCTGCCAATTTATCTGAAGATTTTAACTTTTTTCTTTTTTTCTTGGTAGAGTGTTTTACCTGGTATTCTTCAAGGTGACAAATCAGATTCCCTCTTATACGGGTCTGTTGATAATGGCAAGAAAATCTGCTGGAGTGACGAGTTCCATTCCAAGGTACCAGTGGACCTTAATGTTTTGTTCACCTTCTTTTTTTCCTTGTATGGTTTGCACAACAATTTTAGGATGTTTGGGGAAAGTATAAGGTTTATTAGGATTACTTGCTGGGTTTGTCATGATTCTTTAACTACCATGCTTTGGTTCTATATATTGTGATAATGAATTGATTTGAAGCGCTTCTTTGGTGTGCTCAACTGGACATGCTTGTTATGGAGTGATACATGTCTTGCTGGATTGATTGGGGGGGGGGGTGTGTGCCTTAATTCCTGGTAGTATGTTTTAGATGGTAAAGAAAGATGTTTGTTGTGGGATCATTGGGGTATGATATTTCAATGTGAAATGTAATTCTTGTAATGACGGCTGATGTTATTTTTTTCCTCTCCTTTTTATCATTCTTGGCTTACCTTGTTAATCATTTGAACTTTATATCTGGTTCTGTTCGTAAATTTCACCGAGCTTTATTTGTTCTTAGGTGCTAGAAGCTGCAAAACGTCTGCACTTGAAGGAACACACTGTCCTTGATGGATCTGGAAATGAATTCAAATTAGCCGCACCAGTGGAATGCAAGGGCATTGTTGGTAGTGATGACAGGTGATTACTTTTTGATGATTCATTGNGGGGGGGGGGGGGTTTCCCTGTCTTATGATGAAAGCCAATTTTGGTTCGTTGGTGGTAATAATTTATTTCACCACAGGATGCATATGATTGAAGTCCTGTGAAATATGCACATAACAGACCCCTCCAAGCTTAATAATGTCATAATTTTGTAGGTATATTACTTGGAGATGGGAAAACGTGGAAACTTTTAAATAGATGCTGCACTTTCATTAGTTGCAGTAGAATATGTGTCTGTATATGTGAATGTCATTGACTTAACCAACGTTACTGCACAATTTGTCATCTTATTAAGATTAATTCTTTAGTCTTATGTGGTTTTCAGGCATTATCTGTTGGACTTGATGAGAGTCACTCCTCGTGATGCAAATTATAGTGGTCCAGGTTCCAGATTTTGTATTTTGCGACCTGAATTGATAACTGCGTTTTGCCAAGTGAGTCCTGCTTGTGCTATGACTTGCTCTCATATTTTCGTTTGTGTTCAATTCTTATATTTATTTTGGTTTTTATATTTGTTCCGGATCTGCAAACCTGATTTTTGGGTTCGCGTTGCTTTTGTACTTGGATCTGATTTCTGACACTTTGCTCTCAAAAAATTATCTTGGTTCTTTCTCAAGGCTGAAGTTGCTGAGAGGTCAAAATCGAAGTGCGAGTCAGAGGGGGAGGTACCAGTGGCCTCCGATTCTTCAACGGTAAATAACACTGAAGAATTACAAACAACCGATGGCGTTGCCCCAGCTGAACTCGACAGCAATAAGGTACCAATCTCCTGCTTAAATGAAGTCTGTCCTCCTACTGCAAACATTTTTTTTGTCTAGCTTATAATGAGATGGAATGTGTTGTTCTTGTAAATATGGCTTGGCACTGCCCTAGTGCTGTTTTATTTATTAATATACATGTTACCCATTATCAAAAAAAAAAAGAGAGATGGAATGTTGTTGAAAGTCAATTCCTTGTGGTAACAATTACTGCAGTTGCGCACTACTGTTGGATATAAGTTTGCTTGTTTACTTGCGACCAATTTTGTGTTGGATAATGAAGTTTCATAGTATTTCTTTAACGATACGCACTTCTTGAAAGATATTTCTTTTATAATATGATTCGCGAGATTTTAAAGTTCTATTTTATGTTCTCTCCTTGGTTGTTAATGATGTCTTCCTTTTTATAATTGCTTTCAACTCTCCCTGATTTTAGGTTTACATTTAGATGAATGCATGTCCCAAGTTATGTGAGCATTATCACTCTGCAGTATCTTATTTTGCCTTTTCTCTTCCCTATCTCTTCTCCTCTTTACTTTGATTTTTCATTTTCAGTCTACGTGTCTGTACAAAAAAGGTCTACGTGTCGGTTACTTCCAAAAGTGCTCTAGTTGATTCATCTTCTTGTACCTTGTTAGTTTTTTTCTGAAATTAAAATATAAATTTTATGTACACTGATGATTCAAAGCATTAACTGGTGATGGATTCTTTATATTCAATCCGTGATAATTGTGGTGTTAGTATCATGCTCGGGCGTTGATATATTTTGTGAACTTCGGAGGATATCAATCTGGAGATTCTATGAGTTCTTTTTAAAGGAAAAAACCTACAAATATGATTTTTCCCTCAAGAGGGAGTCAATGCAAACACTTCTGCACGAAGTACTAATTTACCTCTTTGCTCTTGCTATTCAGTTATATAAGATATAATCTCTTTTTTCTCTTATTTAGGGAGAAAAAAATGTGAAGGATGCTGGTAACAGCTGCTGTTCTCACTCGGGAAGAACGGATACTGAGGATATACTTTTCAATCCTAACGTCTTTACAGATTTTAAGTTGGCAGGGAGTGAAGAGGTTATTTTTTTTTGCCTGTGGTTATTGTTCCTTGCTTGGTTTTTAGAAGTTTCTTTGTATTTATATGGTACATTCTCCCAACTTCACCAGGAGATAGTTGCTGACCAAGAACTTGTGAAGAAAGTGAGTGCGTATCTGAAAGACACTGTGCTTCCGAAGTTTATTCAAGATCTCTGCACACTTGAAGTTTCACCCATGGATGGGCAAACTTTAACTGAGGCACTCCATGCGCATGGAATTAATTTGCGCTATCTGGGAAAAGTAATGATCTCCAGACAATCTCCGTTAATTCTCATATTGCTTAGATTTTCCACTAAATATAAGAAAATTTGTAGCATGAGCGGAACTCTAGCTTCAGTTAAAGTAGTAAGCGTGGCTTTGTCTTCTCCCTTTTTTTTCCAGGTGGCTGAGGGGACCAGGAACTTGCCTCATTTATGGGATCTTTGTTCCAATGAGATTGTTGTCAGATGTGCGAAGCACATCCTCAAGGTGATTGATTTTTGATTAAAAAAAATGTTTTTCATTGCCAGTTGAAAGGCTGCAATAAGATTAAACTATAAACCTACTAAATCTTATGCTTTGAAAACTATGGTCCCACTTGAGAACATGCTCCACCTTTTGAGATTGAACAAAATTTTTGTGGTTTTCTGAGAGGTTCAGTTTTTTTTGTTTCTCCTGTCATGTCTCAACATTTTTGCTTAGCATTATAAGTGAAGTGAAGGGGATGTTTCTTTTTACCTGCCTTTATTTCTTTATTACTGGGCAAAAGCTTTTTAATCTATAGAGGGGGACTCGTTTTACTTATGCTCTGGTGGTTCAAAATAGTCATTTGTGTTAATTTACTTGGTGGGAAAGATGAAGCACACTAATCACTCTGATTATCTTGATACATGGAAGAAGTTGAAATTCTATTTTATAGGTTTCTGGAATTTGTGATTTCTTACCATTTGATCTGATGGGACATGCAGGATGTCCTGAGGGATGCTGAGGACCATGATCTTGCAAACACAATCTCACATTTTTGCAACTGTCTGTTTGGAAATATTCAAACTGTATCTAATAAAGGTGCCGCCAACAGTGCACATTCTAAAAACCAAAAGAAGGTACAGGGAAAGAGAGAGATGATTGTCATTTCTCCCTATGGCTATTTATTGCTACTTCCTATAGTAAGATATCATGTGGAAGTTCTATTGAATGGAGTGTACCATCTACTAAACCATTTATATAGGGGATAGTTTTACAACATGGGCCCTCAAGTGCTGATTTGATTCTTTTGCTTGAGCCAAACACATGGAAATATTTTGTTGATACAGTGAACTTCTCTACTACCATGTTGAATTATGTTGTACCGCCTCATCTAAAAGTTTGAGCTATTAAAGTGGGATTTCCTTTTTTTTTTTAACAAGTCCATGCTTTGCCATTATTATTTACTTCTATGCTAATATTTGGAGGAGCAATATGGAAATTACTAGTTTAATTGTCTAAAAACTCTGTTGCCTGTATAGAGCAAGCATTTTCCAGAATCATTTAAGCTTGCTGTGCTGATTTATTCCATTATTGTTTCTCAAATGACTATATGGTAAATGGTTTTAGTAAATTTACCTCTATGAAACACATTGCGTAGGACCACATCAGCAACCAGCAAAAGTCGTCCAAACAAGGAAAGCGAAAAAATGTAGGATCTGCCAAGAAGAAGCTGTCTTCCTATTTGAATATTACCTCTGATAGTTTGTGGTCTGACATCCAGGAATTTGCAAAGCTAAAGTATCAGGTATCATTTTCTTTCAAGAACTTTCTTCAGTTGTTCGCCCAGATGTTTTAAGTTATTAGTCATGGTTTTTCTTCTCTTCAGTTCGAGTTGCCTGAGGATGCAAAAATGCTCGTAAAGAAAGTTCCAGTTGTACGCAATCTTTGTCAAAAGGTATGTTTCATCAAGTAATCCACTATGAGGAACTCTTACTTTTAATTGAGATTATATATTTGTTACCGTAGCTAATTTTTCCCTGCTTCCCGATATTATCTTATATTGGTCAAGCGTTATCATCATTTCAAAGTGGCTACTGCCATGTCATTGTTCATATATTGATTTCTCTGGATGCATTCTACTTTCTTGGCATGAAAACTTCGTTGTATTTAGTGATCTTGACTCTCTTTCTTGGCTGTGCATAGAGGTAGTCCCTTGGGAGTCTGTATCACCATTTTCTTGCTTTAGAGAGGGCCAACATTTTATGTATACTGTTTTGTGACATCAGTTGTCTTGGTGGTGACGAGCGAAGGTTGTGGAGAAAAAGTAGTCTGTTCTTTTGAGTGTTTGACTCCTCAAGACCATGGAGTTCAAGCAGGGAAAATTTCCTTCCAGATTATGCTAATCTTGATATGGGTGGTGAGGCACAGTGATAAATTCGTGCTGTTATATGATGCAGCAGTTACATTGTTATATGACCATTGATTTAGAAAATTTTATTGGAATATAAACCATTAGATGGAGATTGGCACTCTACCATGGTGATAGGGATGACTGGAGATTGTTAACTAGTTTTTGATGGGATATTGTGGTTGATGAAGATTGTTTCCCAAAGCTAGTTTTCCTCTTAGTAGTCGAGCTAAGATTAGTCAAGCATCTTGTCCTCTTATTTTATTTAGCTATAAGTAATATGGTGCCTAATTTTAGGTGTAAGGAGATGAACCCACTCACTTTGATAATGAGTCTTCCCCTTGAAATCCCTTTATTGTGCTTTTCCTTGCGCAGCGGACTATAGCCCCACGTTATGCATGGAATTCTACCTTAATATGTTTAAGTAACTCTTAGAACTTTGCTCTTAACAGGTAGGTGTGACCGTTGCAGCTCGTAAATATGACCTTGTCTCTGCTGCACCTTTTCAAGCATCAGATATTATGAATCTGCAACCAGTGGTGAAGCATTCTATCCCAGTTAGTTCAGAAGCTAAGGACCTTGTAGAAACAGGGAAGGCTCAATTAGCTGAGGTATAAACTGTTACAATTGGTGAAGAAATGGAACATGCTCATGTTAGTCATGGTCTAATGGATATTTTGTTAGGCTAGCTGTCAATCCTTTTTTCCTTTTGTTTTTTTTATTTGGAGCTTACGTGGGTCGTATTTGAGACAAAACAATGACTATTTCATGCATTTCAGGGTTTGCTTAGTGAGGCCTACACTTTATTTTCTGAAGCATTCACAATTCTTCAGCAGGTATATTGCTGTTTTTTTTATCTGCAATCTGCTTTTTGATGTCTATATCAGTTGGTTAATATCAATGTTAAAAAATGCAGGTGACGGGTCCTATGCACCGTGAGGTTGCCAATTGTTGTCGGTATGCACCTGCTGCTCTTATCAGTTCATCTTTCTATGAGAGAAAATGCTTGATTTTCTCTCTTGTTCTTTTCTTTTAATAATTTTTTTCTCTTCCAGCTACCTTGCTATGGTTCTGTATCATGCTGGAGATATGGCTGGTGCTATAATGCAACAGCACAAGGAACTTATCATAAATGAAAGATGCCTTGGACTGGACCACCCTGACACTGCGCACAGGCACTTTTCTTTGTCTTTGAACTCTGTTTTTCCTTGCATTTGCTAGACATTGCCTATTGTCTTACTGATGTTGACGGTGAAGATGAAAACCTGTATTTACTGATCATTATATGATTAAAAACGTGTTTGACTGCAGTTATGGAAACATGGCCCTTTTCTACCATGGTCTTAACCAGACAGAACTTGCATTGAGGCACATGTCACGGGCCTTGCTTCTGCTTGGGTTGTCATCAGGTCCTGATCATCCGGATGTTGCTGCAACATTTATAAATGTTGCGATGATGTACCAAGATATAGGAAAGATGGATACAGCACTTCGTTATCTCCAAGAAGCATTGAAAAAGAATGAACGGTTGCTCGGGGAGGAACATATTCAGACTGCTGTTTGTTATCATGCTCTGGCAATTGCATTCAATTGTATGGGTGCTTTCAAGCTCTCACACCAGGCATGTGGTTGAACTGGATAGTTACTGCGTTAGCAAAAAGGGTATCAGCATGGTTACTCTTTTAACCGTTTTTTATTAATTTTTATCAACAGCATGAAAAGAAAACTTATGACATACTAGCTAAACAGCTCGGAGAGGAGGATTCAAGGACACGTGATTCTCAGAACTGGATGAAAACTTTTAAGATGCGTGAGATACAGGTACAAGTTACTCAGACCTGATCACTTCTAACTCCTTGTTACACACTTATCATTCCCTTATGTGCTTTTGCAATATGGAAATCCTTAACAGATGAATGCGCAAAAGCAGAAAGGTCAATCTCTGAATGTGGCTTCTGCACAGAAGGCTTATGATATTTTGAAGGTACTTTTTTTTCTAAGTGTCTTGTACCTTTTGTGATCCTTCGAGGATTCCATTAAATCTCTGACTTTTGCTTACCTTAAAATTTCACCTTGCTTGTGGTTACATGGCTGTAGTGCAAACTTGGTCTGGATGATCAAGACTTGCTTTTCTGATTTGCATTCCCTCTTCATATCTCTCTCGTGATAGTGCATGTTTTATCCTCTTTAAGACCTTTGGATCAACAATTACTATGGCATATATAGGATCTTGGCTTTTCCTTTTCCCTTTTGATGGCTAATGTTGAAGAGAATATATTAGTGGATTTTCATTCTAGGACATGATTGTGGTCGTCTTGGAATTAGTTTATAAGTATGTCAACTAGAAAGAGGATGTTCACTGTTTTGGGTTGAATGTTGCAGGCTCATCCTAGCCTGCTACACGCATTTCAAGCTGCTGCTGGAGGTGCTGGTGTTGGTGGCATGAACCAATCATTAAGTTCTGCAGTACTTGGTGATGGGCTTCCCCGAGGAAGAGGAGTTGATGAAAGAGCTGCACGAGCTGCTGCTGAAGTAAGGAAAAAAGCTGCAGCAAGGGGTCTTCTGGTACGTCCCAGTGGTGTTCCTGCAGCGACTTTACCTCCTCTTACCCAGCTACTCAATGTAATAAACTCTGGTGCCGCGCCGGATGCTGCAAATGCTAATGAAACTAATGAAGAAAAGAAGGAAGCGAATGGTCATTCTCCTGATGGACCTGGAGATGCCCAAGCAGACAATTCCAAAACACCAGGACAAGACCAAACTCCTGTTGGTTTAGGAACAGGTTTGGCGGGGTTGGATGCCAAGAAACAAAAATCAAAAGGGAAATCTGCATCTTGAATCATAGAATGGTGAATTTACTAACAAAGATGACAATGGCCAGTTCGAGCATTGTTATGGATTTTAGCCAGATGCTGCAGGTACTCATCGTGTGGGCAATTGCTTATACTTGTATTCTATTCTTGCAATAATACTCTCGTGGAGATTTAAGTATTCGAGATGCAGTTCCTCTCATCTTGATTATTGCCACTGAGATTACGTAACTTGTAGGCCTAGTTTGAGAAAATAGGTTTAGTAGGCGCATTATCTTGGTGTTCGTTCTAAATAATGTTATGTAGGGAGGTTGATTATCTGTTTGGTGCATTGATGTCATCCTGAAATTTTTGACATTATGTATACCCATTTCGTTGCGGTTGAATATGTAATGATCTGGTGAGTGAAATTGCTCTTTCGTGGACAACTTTTTTATTTCTGGTTAGAAGTTATTGTTCTATTTGTCACTTTTTTTCTTAGGGATTTTTTTTATACAAGAATTAACCCAAATAGCAGCCCACCCAATCGTTTAAACTAAAAATAGCCGGTGGAGGTATAATATATGCATAATAATTATAAAAAGACTGAAGTCAATGTTGATTAATGAATTTTTTACCTTCTAGAAGTTCCATGTCAAAAAGATATACTACTGTAGATCAATACGTGAAAGAGTAAGTTTGAGAGCTAAATATTTCCTCTTAATTTCGTTTATTTATTGAATAATAAAGGGAGCTTGCTTCAGCGACCTCCTCACTTGGCCTAAGCATTTGAAATGGTTAGGTCCAAAAGAAAACTTCTAAGTAAAAGTTATTCTGTACTCTCTCACTGGTATACTTTGATTGATTTTTTAGTTGTTTTCACACATTAAAGAATTCACCTTTTAGTATTAATTAACAATAAAATTGACCATATTAACCTTAATTTGTTCTTTGGAAATACAAAAAGTACTCCTAGGCTCTTTATTTCAAGGTAAGCTTTGGAAAAAAAGAAGTTATTTTCTTCTTGATATTTGAAAAAAATCAAATATTGTGGATCACAAAAAAAAAACAAAAAAGGTTAAAAAATCAATTAAATTAAAGTGAGCCGGAGGGAGTACTAAATAAGGATAGGAGTTCGTTTGAAATGGTAAATTCCTACTTCCATGAGAGTTTCAGATAGAGTTTCACTTGTAATTTTAATTATCTGTTTTATAAAATTTAGGTCTAGCAATGTTGCAATAAAAAAAAATGAAGGTTACATAAATTTTGCTACTCCTAAATACTTGAGGAAGAGAAATACTCCTGGTTATCCTGATAGATTTAAATTTGAGAAGATTTTATTTCTGTATTTTGAGACTGCGGTCTCCTCTTTATTTCTGTTTCTGTATACAGATGCGCTTTACATAAAGATCAATAATATGGTTGTGATATACTCTATTAGGTTCCTGACTTGTTATGTATTCCAACTTGTGCCATGTTCTTGATCTTGTTAGAACTATGAACAACTTTTGTAAAACCAGATTTTCTACACATGAAAAAGACATCATATTTCGTGACTTGGACAGAACATAAAATTCAAATACGCTCTCCACTTTGCCTATCTCTGAATAAATGAATTGTACCAAGATTTATGTGATGGTATTTTACGAGACTCATTTGGACATCTCAGTTATTGACGTGTCAACTGTACGAGTTCAAACAGAGTAAGAAAAACAAAAACTAGCACCAAATGACTACTTTCCCATTCTACTTTAGGCCACCTGATTAGGACCAATTTGACCAATTTTTAAGATTATGTTGGACCTGACTTTATCTAAGTATAAAAAATTATCACTCACTCCGTTTCAATTTAGATGAGTTAGTTTGACTCAACACGGAGTTTAAGAAAAGAAAAGAAGACTTTTGAAACTTGTGGTCTTAAAAGTTTAAAGGATAAAAACTTTGTAGGGCTATAATATTTGTATGGTTATAAAAGCTTCTCATTAAGGGTAAAATGAGTAAAATGAAGAGTTTAAAGTTAAATTATTTCCAATCGTAGAAATGTGCCCCTTTTTTTTTTGAAAGAATTAATAAAAAAAGGGTGTCATCTAATTTGAACAAAGGGTGTACAAAATATTATTAAATTATTTGGTTTTTTCAAAAGACCGAATTCGTCACTAATAGTTAAATAGTCAAATTTCAAAATTCGACCTAATTATAACATCGTTAGAGGGAGTCAACTGGTTCTTTGCTATGATCATATCCGGTAAGTGCAGATAAGAGAATTAATGCCATGCCAGGCTATTATTCTCATTTCCTTCAGAAACAGTGAATTGTTTCATAGTATTTATATACAACATAAGTTGCAGGTCAAATGCTACACTATAGCGCTGCCACAATAATGATACTACAACTATCTTTCCGATCAACTAGTCCCCTCCATCACGCAACAATTAAATCCTCGCCCGAGGTAAAGGGAACCGATAAAATGGAAATGACCAAACCCCAAAATTGCACTGGCTATGTTTCCCAGCTCATGAGAAAAGAATAGTAACGTGATAGTACACACTTTTGGCTCATCCCTATACCCACTAACCTAGCTCGTACAGTGCCCTTACCTAGAGGCTCCTGCTGCAGCCCCTTTATCGTATTCCCCTTGCTCCTCCTTGGCAAACTCTTCAATCAGTTGACGCTGTCTTGGTGTCAAGTTTCTGCACCCAAGTTGCAAAAATAATCATTAGATCGCAGAATACAGGATAGCTTCATAGGTACACATACCTTCTCCAGTAAACATTTTTTTTTTCTATGAGTTAAGTCGGTGACCGCCAAACTATTTTCTGAAGACTAGGCCGACAAAAGAGTCGAGGGTATTAAAAAGTGCAGTAGTAGACAGTCATTTCCACATTTTACACAAAGGGCACCTACGTGGGAATGCTGACATTGAAGTGGACAAACTGATCCCCAAATGAGAAGGAATTCCGTCCTTTTATTCCTGCATAAGCACGCAGAACAATATTATAAGCTTGAACGAGATAGTTTATAATGCTTCAAGGGTTAAATGAGATAAGTGACTCAATGCATATCAAACAAAAATACTTGGAGAAAGCTGGGAGGGCTTGCGGACTACTCTTATGCAGTTATTTGTTCGTTACACACGGACCGCACATTGTAAATTGATACAACTCCTACTATACCTCACACTGTAACTTGATAATATGGCAAATATCCAAATCATCTAATGATCTAGTAAATTTGAGCATTTAGCAAATCAAGGATTCATCAAAAGAACTAATCCAGAAGAAAAAATCTGTCTTAATTTAAGAAGCTGTTACCTTTCTTTTTGAGGACAACCTTTTGGCCAGGTTGAGTGCCAGCGCGAACCTACAAACAACAGGACGTCAAACTTCTGGCACATTGAGATCAATCCTCAAAGGATTAAACAGTAATCATTCCTCGTTTTTTTAATACGTCAAGTAAAGCAAGTTGGCTTGTATAAAGAACCTTACATTTTAGCAATGACCATTGCCTACCAGAAATAAACCAGCAACCACTATTCAAAACTCATATAATGCGGGTTTAAGGATGATTTGAAGGCTCAAAAACTGATAATGTATCATCTCCATGAAGATTGAACAAGTACAGTGATTGCTTAATTAACCTAGTCATAGTGCAGAAAAATAATGTACAGTTTACCCCTAACTTTAAGTTTGGAAACTTTCTGGCCAAGTGGTATTTGGCAATTGAAGTTGTACAAACAGAAGTCTCAACCAAAATAAGAGAAGAATTAATAACTATCTGGATGCACATTGAATAAGGATGGAGCTTGCTTAATTTACCTAAGGTCAGCGCAGAATATTTAATCTACTGTTTTTAAATTTCTAACTTTGGGAACTTTCTGGCCAAGAGATATTTTGGCAATTGCTGTTATAGAGGTCAAATAACCTCTACGTCAGAAGATTCTCCACTAAAATAAAAGAATTGACTAGTTTGAGTGGATACTTGATAGAACATCCGAAAATTGAAGTAATCTATATTAGACAATAAAGTTTGTGTCCTATCAGTTTACATCTAATAAAGAAGTAAGGAGCGCCTTAGCGTCTATATTTCATAATATATCACGTTGCTCTCACTTTTCAATTCATAAAATTTAAGGTAATGCAAAAAAAATTCGAGCTATCTACCAGTTTTTTTGACACCTTAAATTTTCATCGTTGCATCCCAGAAGCCCCTGAGCAGAGCCCTATTGTTCATCTCTTCCTGCCATTTTGTGGTGTAATCAACCCTAAGCCCAAACTTTTACCCTTTTAGTGTCAGTTGAACAGCATTGCCTTTTACTATGAAAATTAGATATGCTAAAATATCCAATGGGAATTTATCACGTACAGTAATGTCTTAAAAGTTTAACTTGAGCCCCTACCCCAGCCAATTATAGAAATATCATGTGGAACCACATTTTCTCTCCATTTCCAATGTGTTCTCTCAACTCATAGACTGGTAGGAGAAGCATTTCTATCCTCACCTTTACCAAGTTGTAGGGACAATCAGAGGGCATAACGCATCAACCTCTTAAACTCAATAAGGAAATTGAAGGACAAAAGTTAACCAAAATCAGCTTAGTAGTATATCAGTACCTTAACAACAACATCTCCAGTCAGAGTTGGGACTTGGATCGTTCCTCCCAAGATTGCCTGCAGTGAAGTATTCATCAGAATCTAACCATATTACCCAGAGAAGAGTCACAAATTCATAGATTTAGTAGCCATGTAAGGAAACAATATAATGACAACAGTATGCGGCCACAGCTTGACAACTGCTATGGCAACCGGATGTCCAGAAATGATGCAAAATGCTTGTTGGACTCAGCAGATGTTATGATAAAATTTGTCAATTAGCTTTACGGGAGAAAGTATTCATACATATTAATGCAAAATGTTTCATGGTGTATCCTCTACCCACTAGGTACATATAGTTTCCAATCATTGTTACCTAATATTTTGGATCATGGATCATGGATCATGACCAGGGGTAGGCTTCTTTAGATCACATGTCGATATACTTTTTACTTCAGTACATTGTAATCTTTCTGTTTAAAGGAAAATGGGAATTGAAAGGTTTAAAAAGATTCTTAGCATCACAATAGTAAGATTTGAAGACGGCAAATGGCAGGAAATAGTAAGATATGGGGATAATATTTAGATGCCAAAACTAGCACTAAGAAACAGCAGAAATCAATTCGTGATTTCCTAGGGAATAGTAAACTGTAGTCAATCGATACTCCTCAATGTACAGCAGCGACACATTCTTTATATCAGCAAAGATTATAGTTAGTTAGAAATAGTACCTGGGTGATACTCAAAACAGCATCGACATGAATATCAGAGCCTTCTCTCCGGAAAACAGGGTCTTCCCTGACCTGAAAAAAGAATTCCAGAGGCCTCTGTGAATAATATGAATCAAAATTGAGAATAGAAGAAACCTTACATACAAAATGACCATGGAAGCTTTCAACTGAACCTTAATAACAACATAAAGATCTCCAGGCCGGTTGCCTTCAGGATCTGCTCCACCACTTCCATACACCTTGAGTGTCTCGTCAGTGTCTACTCCTGTAGAAACAATAATGAGCGATAAAAAACATCTGGAGGCATGCACAGCCACAAGCCCAACCACAAAAGTTTCTTATTCTTAGCTACAGCATATATGGGGTTTCCCATTCTTGACTAGATATCTATGTAGACAAATACTAGTACATGTGTGGTTTGTATGCCATTTTTGTAAAATCAAGCAAATGATACGTTTAATCTCTTTCTAAGGTTTTTCAAGAGGGGCAAAGAACCATTCAACATCGCGTAATAGCTACAGAGATAAACAATGGAGGCAAAAATTGTTCAACTAAGACAGTTTTTCTTGTGCTATATAGTAGCTTTAATACTAAAAGGACTACTTGGGCATCCATTGATGAAAAACAAAAAGGTTTTCGTTGAAGAAAAAAGGGATCAACCCACATACAGATTTTAACAATCAGATGATTTCATCTGAAAAAAAGTTGATACACACTAATTTACCTGTTTTTGCTTCTTTCACATATTTTGGTGAAGGGGCAAGGGTGGTTAAGGAGCACAAATCACAACTATACTATAGTTATATAACATGGCCATATCTACAAAAGCTGCTAAATCTATAATGAACAAACTCTTAACAAATGCATTTTGTACCAGCAGATTATAACAAACCATCAAAATCGGTTCTGTTGACAAAATAAGGTATATTTCACACCATATACTTGCTGTGGCGGTCATGAGTAGATGTAATATGTGA
Source organism: Nicotiana knightiana (assembly GCA_005239525.1). NCBI lineage: Eukaryota > Viridiplantae > Streptophyta > Magnoliopsida > Solanales > Solanaceae > Nicotiana > Nicotiana knightiana. The sequence continues at coordinate 52,034 of ML438392.1, read as the reverse complement.
CTATAGCTTACCGGGCATGATATCCACTTTCACTGTCTTTGGCCCTCGTAGTACCCGATTTCCCTTGCAAGACTTGCAGAAACTCTGTAGGCCAAAAATATTTCTATCAGTGCTTCTACCTCTAACGCAATTATTCATCAAACAAAGCCAATTCATCCAAGTAAACGTTGAAATGCTAGTTAACACTGCAACTGGCAGTGGTTTAGAATTCAAAAGTCATTGTTTTCTTGAAATGGGAATTCAAAAGTCATTGCTGCACTCGTCCCCAAAGGTAAAGCACACATATTGATAATACATACATAGAAGACTAGAAGTGTCAGCTGAAAAATGGAAAAGAATAATTTACAACAATTCTTTGTATCAAGAGGAAGACTTCTATCATCTTACAGGATCCGTCAAGAACACTAGAGAACATACATTTCCATTATAACCCAGAGTATATTCTTCGGAATATCACAAAACTGAAGAAACTCTATAAAGAAGGTACATTTAGGAACTTCATCTTATCTGAGTACAGAACAATTCACTAGCAGTCAGAAACCAAACTTCTACGAATATGAAACGGATATACAATTTATTCTTGTCCCACTAAAATGAAGTTGGTGAAGTTAAAGATCCCCTTCTATGGTGTTCATGTAATCTTTTAAATCCAGGATAATTTTAATACCTACTCGTTGATATGCTTACAGCAAACAAAGCACAATGACCACACTCATCTAACAAAAGGGAAATACCAGTATTAGCTATATGCATGCATAACTAACAATACTGGTTTTTGCGGAGAGGACGTCATACCGATACGATCTTCCCTGTTCCTTTGCATGCAGGACAAGTCGTTTGCAATGTGAAAGGACCAGTTTGCGAGATTGACTGCAGAGGATTATTGAAATATAAGTAAAAAGGAGCCAACATTATACGCAATGAAACGTGCATGTCGCTGAAAGTAGAGTGAAAAATAAGCAAGAGGTACTCACCACACCTGAACCTTTGCAGCGCTTACAAGTTTCAGGTCTAGTGCCTGGAGGCACACCAGTTCCACCTAAAAGAGAAATGAGGAAGGGAGGAAGAGTGACTACAGTAAGTACCAAGTGGATTGAAGTCTGCCACCCTAACATGAACTAGCAGGATGACTACTTTGACCAAAATTTAGAGGTTAAAGAGGCTAGACAAACTTTTACATGTGAATTCAACATATCACCAGTCCCTCTCACTCGACATCCAGCAGTACTTATTTAATCTTGTTCCTTATCAGAAAAAGCTTATTTAATCTTGTTAACTACCAGATCTTGATTAACGCATATGCACTTCAATGCTCATGCATATCACTGTTTCATCAATGACTGCGCAAATGAACTTTGCTACTACACTAGCAACTTTGACAACAACAGTACGAAAGACGTATCGATATCCTATTTAGATTCCCCCTCCCCTCCCCCATCCTGGAAGGAAAAAAAACTAAAGTGGTCACTAGAGATATAGATTGGGCAGTTAAATTAAACCAAGTTCCTTCAAGAAACAAGTAACTATATCCTTTATCATCAAAGAAACAAGTGAATCTACCACAAGCAGTGCAAGGCAAATCTGTTTGGAATGTTATAGTCTTAGTGCACCCCTGAACAGCTTCCATGAAGGATAGTTCAATGGGAACCTGCATAACAGGAGGCAAAAACAGTTAAAAAAATTTAATGAAGTGCTTGCATAAATTCAAGACAGCTACAATAACAAGCGGAGGAGAGATAAAAGGAGAAAACCTTGACATCCTCTCCACCCATGTCTCTGTTAAAGATGTTGCCAAAAATCTAATCTCCAATAAATGCCAAAAGGAACGGAAAAAGGTTAGATCTCAAGGATAGAAATTAAGAATGAAAAAGAAACGGGCATAACAAAGTAGGTACGGATAGTACATTCACCTAATTTTGCATCAGATTCAGAACAAAAAAACTTTAAGCTGGAAGAGTCATGATGCATAGAAAAAGACCATAAAAGCGATGCCTAAGAGATTAAGTAGAAATATTAAAGCATGCCTTGTGCACCGGGCTGCCATCTGCTTTCATAGCACCTCACCCAACATCATTCCTATGGATCTATTTCCCACAAAGGAACGGGACGTATATAGTAAAGTTTTTTTCCCCTTTTCCGATAAGGTAAGGTAAAGATGTAACGGGGAAGTATATATTTGAAGCTTAAGGAAACTCGACAGGTAACAATGACGTCAACTACTTTTGATTTTTTAGCTTCCAATATTGATATTAATTAGTACTTAATTAGCTGCAAAAAAAAAGTACTTCACAAACATTATCTTCGTAGACTCTATCCTTCTGCAATCTCTCTCAAACATCGACGACTCATATAATTTTATACAAATGGGGCAAATATTCATGGAAAGGGGAGACCAAGCGAAGGAGGAAAATAATTCAGATTTTTGGCAATTATGTGCATACTCTCTAATGCCGTCTGTGACACTGTTTAGCAAAAACTCAACCTATAATCTCTTGGTATCTGTGGAAGAGAGAACAGAGAGTCATGGCCGTACACCAGATTGCCTCTCTCATATAGGGGAAAGCACAACCACTTAGGATCTAGCTCAACAACCAAATTTATGAAGAGGCGGAACATCATACGCAAATTAGTACAATTCAATGCTACAGACAGCTATCAAAAAATTCAAATATCCAGAATATCACGATGGCAATTTTCCAAGACAATGTAGATGAATTAGAACCTGAATCTAGTTCTTACATCAGCATTTCTAAACATGTCTTCAAATGGACTTCTGAAGCCACCAAACGGATCAAACCCAGCACCTCCACCTCCACCATTGTTCATACTATTAAACGCATCATGCCCAAGCTGCATAATGAGCAATGCATCAGAATGCTTCTCATTCAAGAGAAATTATATTCAAAGTCTTGAATGCTTCTAGGCAAAATAAACCCCTAATATGCAAATAACAAGAAATATTGAAGTAAATGTCTGTCAGGTTTAAGTGCAAAGTAACACATGTCAAACCTGATCATATTGTTCACGTGCTTTATCATCCTTCAGAACCTGCAACATAGAAATAAACAATTTTTGATACAAAATTCCGTATAGTACTGACTTCAAAAACAACCTTTTATAGAGCAAAAGTTTTCCAAAGTGACAAGTACCTCATAAGCCTTTTGAACTTCCTGAAACTTTTTTTCAGCATCTGGATCATCTTTGTTCATATCTGGATGCAGTCGCTTTGCAAGCTGAAGTATAACACAATGTGTCACCAGTAACCGAGATAAGGTAATACCAACTCCGGGGGAAAAAATAAATGCAAATTGCTACTTGAGTTATTACAAACTCCTACTCTGAGTAGTAAGTCAATAAAGTTCTACAATTATAAACCTTAAAGGACAAGATCAACCAACGAAGAAGGGGATAACAAACATACCCCATAATAAGCTTTCTTGATTTCAGATGCAGTTGCATTTCGATTGACGCCAAGCACCTCATAAAAATCTTTCATACTCGTGGCTAATCAGACATTAAGCAGGGAAGAGGATGGGGGTTATATGTTAGTGACTTAACTCAAAATTCATCTGCAATGTGATAGGAAAATAAATACCAGAGAATCAAAAGATAATTCTAACAAATACCTTGATTACCCATTTTCCCATGATTACCACCAAAATTTCCAAGATGAACATCAAAGTGTAATATTTGAATACCACTTTTACCAATACGCAAAGCATTTCACAGTGGATAATAATTTTTTGTTTTTTCAAGTATAGTGAATGTTTATGTTTTTTTATAAAGGTATAATAACTGCTTCTAGATACATAGATATTCAGTTACATGGATATATGAGTCAGATAGATGTCATTAACAGAAGAAGATGTAACCCTTTAGCACACGCCAGGGGCCAAGTAACCAAGATACTGAAAGCATGCCTATATGAAAAATCCTCAACGCCAGGATTTTGTTACTTCAACAATTTACTTACTAATTTCTTTAGAAGGAATAATTCACCCACTAAAACATAAAACAGCTCATTTAACACTGGCTGGTCCCTTTTAGGGGGAAAAAGGAAAACAATTAAAAAAAAAAGATTCTTTGATTTAAAGGAAGGAACCAGTAAATCTCATTGAGCTTCACCTCACCTCCATTTTCTCAGAATGCACCATAGGGGATGATAAAGTAAATTCAAACTATCTCCCACCTCTCCTATCAGCTAACTAACTTCAATTATAAACAAGCTTTTGTCTGTCTGTCTCTCTCTCTATAATATCTATCTATCCATCAATACACCTATCTATCTGTCTACCACCATTCTGTGTTGGAGGGGTATACAAGATTGTCTGCCTGCTAGCGAGAGCTTCTATACCGCCTTTTTTTCCCTCTATCTATAAAAGACACCGAGAAACACGGTGGAAGTATGACAGTTTCTACATTCTGTTTTACCAGCCTCCATGAAAGTGCATAGTGTGTACTCATCCGGCTTTAGAGGCAAAAAGATTTTGATTAAAGTGGAATAAGAGTCGAAACACAGAAAGTTAACAACTGATTCAACTAAATGAAACTGACCCCTTGAAATTACACTAAACACCTCCAGTAACAAATTATAGCTAGATTGCCACAATAAATACTATGAAATGGCACAACGGAACATGAAAGAGATGAAAGGTATTTTTTTTAGCAGCATACAGAAAGATTTTACCCATCAGTTCAGCTTTTTTAAACAAGAACTCCAATATAGAATCCATAAATGTCCCAAATTTTTTATGACATCCGACAGATGAATTATATATTCACATTTAATATATTTTCCATATAGAATAACAAAAACTGACAATTCATCACAATCATTAAACGGGGCGTGAGTAATTGGTACCTGTTCCATGAATTGATCTTGTGGCACCAAAATTGGCTTTGAATAATCCAGGTCTTAACCAATCCCTCCTTTCACTGCCCCCTATAACTCACACAATAGCAACAAAAAAAAAAAATCAAATTTAAAACAGTAAAGAAATAAACTTTATGCATCAGCAGCTATAATTCATTCAAATAACACAATAAGAGGTCAAATTTACACATACCATTATTAGAATTCAAATAAAACAAGCCCCTTGTTTGATTGTATACTGTTGTATTATATCCCCTACAACCTCCCTTTAATAAGGATCCAGAAGAAAAGGTGCAGCGAGCAATCCGGTGAGCAATACGAAGAGCATTAGAGCTGACCATTTCAGTACACTGGATTGTTAAACCCTAGAAAAACCCTAGTTACTAAAGTGAATAAAAAGATGGGTTTTTTTATTTTAATATGAACAGAAACATCCACAAAGGTACAAGCTTTTTTCAGGTTTGCAGTCGAAGCTTCTAGTTACGAGTTAATGGCGGAAGAAGTAGCAGAGGCTTACTCTAGGGAAAATTTTGTGGAAGCCCTTTCACTTTACTTTTTCGGGGGTCTAATTAGGTATTAAGCTGAAATAGAGGGGCCTTTTTGACAAAATCTATAGACCTTGTCTAAAGTAAATCTAGGGCAAACGCAAATGTTGAGGAAAAAATATTGAAGTTGAACTTTGCTTTTTCTCCAAGAAAGGGGGATCCGTTAAACATAATTCCCAAATATTTTTCTATCTCTTGATTTTTTTGAGGAAGAGGCCGATAAAAGATTTGGTTCAGAAGTGGATTATTATTGAATTATGGTTTCTCCCCATCTTCCTATTTTAAGGAGTAACACAATTTCATACAAGGATAAAAATATCATTTTTATTTGTAACTTAACAATTTTAATTATCAAGTATAAAATATGTACAGTATCTTAACAGCTTGTTTGGAGGGTTGTTACATATCGTTTCATAATGTATCGTATCGTATTGTATATGAAAATTAAACTTGCAATATTATAAAGAAAAATTATGATACGGGGTAAAATTATTATATAAAAAGGTGGGATAAATGATAAAATAAAATTATTTAATAATAATAAAAGGTAAGATGAGAGAAAGAGACAAGATAACGACACTACTACATCAAATCGGTCGTTATATAAAATAGCATATTTCGTCATTACGTAATGACATATTTAACGATACAATATAATTAAATTTAAATAACAATCAAAATAAATATGATATTTAAAGTAACAATACGATACTACTATTGGTAACAACCCTCCAAACATATGGTTCCAAACACAAGAATCAAACAAAACACCAAAAAGTACCACATTTTAAACTGTTTAAGGAGTAATGAACTACTGAAAATAGTCTTTTTGATAGTACTTTTTAAAAGCTTGCATTCAAATTTGTTTATAAGTACTACTCCTAATCTGTAATTGCTTGTTACAATAATTCTAAACCACTATTTACTACCTTAACCTTCAACTTTGCCCTTATAATTTGATAGCTGTCAAACTTTTTCAAAAGGGTGTGTCACACCCTGTTTTCTCGCGAAAACGGGTTTCGACATGTGATAACTCTTTTAAATAGGGGTGTTAAAAGAGAAGAGTTGTCACCTAACGATTTTTTAGGTGCATTAAGGCACCTATTTGCAAATAACTCTGTTTGACTAATCAACGCCATCAAAGATCGGGTAAGGGCTCAAATAACCTCAAAGAGAAAGTGTTAGGCTCTCTTTGAGGTCCACAATTGTGGTTCCCGAGCGAAATTTACACTATGTGGATTATATGGTTAAACTACGCGAGCATATAAGTAAAGAGAGTTGAAAGTCCTAGTATGACGTAAACCGGTGTAAAAAAAAAATCCTTAAACTATATGAATAATTGATACAAGTATTAAAGATCACAAGGATTACAACTGCGCCAGTCTATGTTTAATGACTAAATCCTTCTAGCAAGCATATAAGAGAAATGAGGGTCCTAAGTTTTATAGTCTAAAGGATCACCCCGTGCAACATAAATGATACTTCGCAACTTTCTTTAGGTAGAAGTTGCTCATATTATTCAGCGGGTACAGACTATCATCTCCTGCTACCCGATTACTATGTTGAAGTTGTTTACTTAAGATCGTTCTAATTCAATTCTAAGTGGTGCTCTATACGTGCGCTACCTGTCTCATGCCTAGGGTCCACGAGGCTTTCGACCTACTATTTGATAGTTTTAGATTCGACTCAGTTGCTCAAAATGATAAATTAGATGACAATCAAAACAGATAAGACTGCACATAATTGCAATAAAAGGGGGCTCAAGTAACCTCCACACATTAGCAGGAAAAGCACGCAGACAAATTTCCGGTTAGGCAATATATGGCATTATGACATGTTGGAATCGTTGAGTCCTATAGGCATGATTTCTATGTGATTATGGATTCCAGTATTATATAGGCAGTGCCGTAATTTCTGACGTATAGGCAAATTAGAATGTTGCAAGTCCTTAGACATGATATCTAATCGTTTGTGTAAATAGGTAGTGAAGTCGTCGATAAACATCCTATGGGCAGATTTTCTAACGATTGACAATTGAGCTTGATTTTAAATGCTTTATCCCTATAGGCATGCTTTCTAGGCGAGTGACAGTATCTTATAGGCAGGATTTCTAATAGAGGACAACTGGACTTGGCTTTGTAACACTTGATCCTTATAGGCATATCATCTGAATGAGGCAGTATAAAGGAAAATAATAGAAGCAGTTGATTAATTAGTTAACCCTATGGTCATGGTATTTAGAAGAGTATACCAAAACCGTGTTTTATAGTGTCCTATAGGCATGTTGTCTATTAAGCAAAGCGTGAGATCACTATAGACATGTTGTCTGAAGCATTTAGTAGCATATACGGAAATAAGTGCAACAATTACTTAAACTAGTATGCTTTGAATAAAGTATCTCTGTCAGATAAATTAACTGCAGCGTGCGTGATCCTTATAGACATGATTTCTATCAGTGTACGACATATGAAACTAAATAACATATAGGCATATTGAACAAAATAGCAAATAGAGCACGCATACCTTATAGGCATGTTTTTTACACATTCATGCAAGTATTAGAATACCCCAACCCCTATTCATTAATACTCCGGTTGTTGTCTACAAATTATTATAGGCCCAGTTAGAACAATAAAATAAATACAAACTTAATAGGGCTATTACAGGCCCAAATACAACATTTACAGGCCCAACACAAGTACAAAGTAACCCAGTAGTGCCCTTTTGGGCCTTCATCAGCCGTATTCTTGCAAATCTAACATGCTCGATATCCAGGCTTGCAAGCCAGTCTGATCAATGCTCAGATCCAATAATACACACAACCCAATAAGCCAGGCCCCAAACATGAAAACAATTGCCTTGCTTACCCATTAGAGAATAACAGGAACATGGGGATCTAAGGCGCGTCATTCAAAAGCTCGGGGTTCAGGCAAAGACACATGGATTCCCTCTGTTACAATCATCAGCAGAAAGGTTTTCTAAGTGTCATCTTAGGGGTGACAACTAACAGGTAAGAGGACACACATGTACAAAGACCTTACAATGATCACACATGTGAGGCAAACAAGTTCAAAGCATGGATTTCTCAGGATGCACCATAGTAGTTATAGGAAACATGAATCCATAAAGCAAGGAGCTGATCATCGAATAACAAATGATAATGACACGCTCGAGAGACTCCCCTTTGGGATAAATATCACTACAATCTTCATAAAGATTCAAGGCAGGGTGTAACTAAGAGTTGTAGACCAATTCATGACAAGTAGAAGTGTTGCTAAAGAAACCTAATATAGAAGCTCAAGATCAACATTATCACAAACTCAACACCACAATTAGTCAGCAAGCAAATGTTTAATACAAATTGATCACATATAGCAAGTTTAGTTTTGCACATCAAAGTTTAGTTCTGGGCATGAGTAAGTACCCCAAAGTTTAAACACAACAATCCAGAACAATACATGAATATGAGCAAGCAACATACATAGAAAACTCATGTGTGCAAAAAAATAGTGGACTAAGTAAGTTCAAGATAGTCGAAATATGTATACAATGGGCATATATCCAAGTGCAGGATTTAAGCAATTTTAGTTGCTAGAGAATACAGGACTACATGCTAGCTTTGAAATAGATAGGATTGCAAACAAGGCAACATCATATTGTAATCACATAGATTCAGTAAATTTGAACAAGCATATTACTCAGGTTCAAGGTACTACTAGTTACAAATTAACAGACAAATCAATAAGAAGAACAATTTACATCACTACTTTAATTGTCAATAGAAAAAGAACAATAATACCCCAAAATCCCAGTGCGTCAGAATTTTCAAGGGTTTCAAGTGAACCCGAGATAGTGCTCGCACTGAGAAAGAGCAACAATCGAATATTCGGTGGCCTTGGCTTTCAGCCGGCCAAGGTCTCAAGTTTTAGAATACCATATAGAATGAGAGAATAAGAGAGTAACAATAGTTGATTTCAGTCTACCATTTTTTTCAAAGGGGAATTGAGGAGGGGTTTATATAGTGTTCAAATTAAGACAGACAAACAAGGAAAATAATCAATTAAACCTAAATCAGGAAAGAAAATATCGCATGCAGTATGTAATAGAACCAGTAAAAGAAAAATCGGAATCCAAACCCTAGTTGGAATCGAACTTAGGGAAAATCATTCACAAGCCCCAATCATGGAAAACTTAACAGGGATATAAACAAGAGAGGTTTTCTCTTCTCCATTGCATAGAACCATAATAGCACCCAGAACCATAGAATTAAAGACGGTTTTTGAGAATATGGCTTGCCATAAGTGAAATGGTAACGAAAGTTACCATAAAATAAGTAATAGTAGCAAGACAATGTAAGTAAACCCGCGTATGGACGCGTATAAAGAAAGAATAAGAAGGGATCTCTATGCTCCGCTAGGGTTTAGTGTGAGAGTGAAGATGAGAGAATGCAGGGGCGGGTAGGTGAAGGAAATGGGTTAAGGGTTTCAGGGTAAAGGGGTATAAGGAAAGGGTAGGGATTATTATGGGCCATTAATCATCTGAGATCAACGACCGTGATTAAACGGAAATGGGGCGGGTCGAGTAAATGGATCCCGACCGGGTTGAAATAAAAGTGTTGTTTGGTTTGGTCCAGGGCAACTTAGGATATTGGGTCAGGTGTTTGGGCCTTGATTTTGGTCAGAAAGTAACTTAAAATTGGGCTACAAATTAAAATACACGAAAATTGTTAATAAATTATTTTATAAAACTATTTAATAGATAATAAAATATCACATGTGCAACAAAGTAATTGAAAATAATAACTTAACATTACAAAAATATAAAAATTCTATTTGGCAAAAAATAATGTGAAAAAATGTGATTATGCGTAGTACATAGACTATTATTGCAAAATTATGTAAATAGCCTAAAAATACTAATATAATTATGTAAAATAACATAAAATATTATGAAACCTATATGTGGATACAAATAATAAATTTAGATAATTAAGTCATCTTAAAATAATTTAAAGGGATAATTAATAAATAATCAAGTAATTTAAATGCAAAGAAATCAATTTTAAAGCTCTAAAAATTATGGAAAATTATAGAAAATACTTGTATAACTCTTGTAAATTAAGTAATGATGAAAAATAATATTTTGAAAGTATATATACTATTTAAAAATATGAGGGCAAAATTGGGTATCAACAACTGCCCATCTTTACCCGGGAATGATGAAAGAGTTGCCGGGTAAAGAAAATGATGACCAATTTTGTCCGAATTGAGTGAGGAATGATGTATTTTTGAAAAAATAGGGTCGAAACCTGGTTCTTTAGTTGCCTAAATTTCTCTGGTATTACAGGAATCAGGCCGTGTGTAGTTTTGGATCCAACGGCGAACGAAACAGATAGAGTTGTTATAAGAGGGGTTGTATGTTTCAAAAGGTTCTTTTTAGGGTAGGGTAGTGTCACAGGTAACAAATAATTTCAGATGGATCCATGGATGCGATTTTGAATGATATGGATATGTAAGGCGAGTATTTGAGTGATTATGGGACAAAAAGGGCAATCAATTAATGGTCGTTGGTTACATTTGAGATACTCAGGGATGCGAGCGTTGTGAACGAAATCGGAGCAACAATTTCTCCTGTTTGTAGAAAGGTTACCTCCCGAGTTACCAGAAAAAACATAAAACACGATGCACACGAATATATATAGGTTATTGCGAAAATTTGAACATGATGCAAATTCCCTTCGGACCATGAAGGTTGTCTTCGGATGATGAGGATGATGTCCTTAGACCATGACATCCTGGGCCATGAAGCGTATGATAAGGGATTCGTAGGCCATAAAATGGTGTCCTCGGGATATGAGGATGATGCCTTTAGATTGTGACGCCTTTGAATGATGATGTGTAGTTTTGAGAGATCCTCAATGTAAGGCCCTGTAAAATTTTTCCTAAAAATTGGGGTTATGTGATACGGGGATAGGCGTAGAGGTTAATAATAGTAGAAATACTTCGCGACGAGCTTGGACTTTTTGGATTGAATAGTACGCTGGGGAGTTGAAAGAAAATGTTTTGCAGACATAGGCATTTATGCGACCCATTAAGCGGCCGCACAATCACTCTGCGGTCCGTAGAGTGAAACAGTTTTTTTGGGCTAATTTTGAGGGCAATTTCGCGGCCAATTGTGCGACCGCATAACTGTTTCACGGGCCGCACTTTGATCGCATAATCATCCTTAGATTTTTGCGAAGGGAGGTTCTGCGGTGCATTATACGACTGCAGAACAGGCCTGTGGGCCGTATAACGGCTGCAGAGTGAAGTAGGTCAGCCCAGTTCCGAGGGCTATCTTTCGCGGTCATTTTGCGGACCGCAGATCCTGTCCTGGGGCTTCATTTTGTGGGGGGGGGGGGGGGGGGGGGGGGGGGTTAAACCCGACCCTATTTCGTTAAAACATATGTCATATACCATTTTTAAGCATATTTATGATATTTTAGTGTGAGAAAGAGTTCTTAGAATGGAGAAGTAACCTTCAACTTAATATACAACAATTCTTGCTCAATCATTGAAGATTATCAAGAAAATTCCCCATATTAAAGGTAAGCATCTATGCCCTACCTTTTAATGTCGAAATATACCAAAAGGGGGATAAGTAGAAAGATAGCTATTCGGTGTGGGGGTTGTTATCTTGCATACATGTAATCTTAAAGTATGTGGGGAGGTTGTGAGTCAAAAATGGTAGAGAATGGGTTGAGGAATGATAGAATCTTTCATAAAAGGGCTTTAAAAATATTAATGTGCACCTAGTGTTTGATAATGTGCTCAAATGAGCTAGAATCATGACCATCTTTCTAATTTTGGTACTACTTATTATACTTCTAAAATAGATAGAAGTGCTAAGAATTTCGGAACGTTTTAAAGTTTAAAGGAAGCAATTGAGGTATGTTGGATAAACCCCATTCTTCTTAGAATCGAATCCCCCGGTGTTGTAATTCCCAAATTGATCATTATAAATTGGCCATTCCGAACCTATTTTTGTTGAAGGATACATGTTCAATATTTATTATAAATGCTTTATCATGTCATCTTTCCATTTGAGGATGTGTTCAAAATGTGGAATATGTGTTAAGAAATGTTAAGACTTCATGTCAAGATCAAATAAAGGTTGTTATACCAATTTGTATGAAAATCCTCTATGTGCTTAGGATTCCAAAATTTCTTATATGTGTACTAATGTCTTAAATGGAAGGCCTTATAATTGTTGATGATGATAATGATGTTGAATGTAAAAAGGGGAAACTGGAATTATGAAATACGGCCAAGTGCCAAGAATGACTTTATAATTGAGGTCACTCGTGCCAATGTATTGAAAGGATATGAAAGAAGTATGAAGTGAGATGATTGATTGAAAGGGTGATGTCTCGAATGAGATGGACTAGCCAATCGGGTCGTGATCGGACGCCATGTAAGAACACAGTGGTATTGTGATTTATGGTATTTTGGCAATAAAGATTCCCCAACCTAATAAGATGGAAATTGACTTGTGAATTTATGTGATCTTTACTTGATGTTTTAGTATTGTTTGAAGCTCTTATTGAACTCATGACCGTTTCCCCCTTGTATTATTGTTCATTCTATTGAGATGGTGTTTTAGTTTACATACTAGTATTATTCGACAGTATTAACGCCCCTTTTGCCAGGGGCGCTGCATCTTTAAATGGATGCAGGTGGTTCCATAGCAGGCAGTGTTGATCATCGATAGTGGTACATCCTCTTCCCAGCAGACTCGGTAAGCCCCACCTCATCCCAGGGTCATGTATTGTATCTTTTGTTCATATTATTATCACGTTTTGAGGTATAGCCAGGGCCTTATTACCGACACTATCATAACATTTTTTTTGTATATATAGAGGCTTCGTAGATACTATGTGGGTTGTACATGGGTGCTAGAAAAGTCAAACAGATTATATTGTGTTTTGAACTCTTGTTCCACTCGAATCATAAGAATGTGTGTATTTTGAAACTTAAGAATGATGTAACCAATGAGATGAATTAGTAATGTATATATGATCTTCCTACCGTCTAATTAATGAAAACATGCCTTCCCTTGATCAGGGGTGAGTTAGGTAGAAAGTGTCTAACATGCTTGCTCGATCGGGTCTACTCGATTGAGCGCCGATCGCTCTTATCGAGATTGAGGCATGACACTCAAGCCATAGAATGGTATCTTACGGCTACTTGGATGGTGACTTTAGACTATGACGCCTTCGGACAATGTGGCGATGTTTCAGCCCATAAAATGCAAAGATGTGGCGATATCGATCATTTGATAGAGGAAACATATGATGCTTAATCATATGCGAGGACGAGACAAGACAAGGCTTAGTCTTGTATGAGATGAGGCAATGCTTAGCCCTATGCGAAGAAGGGAGACAAGCTTAGTCTTATGCAGTGTAGCGGAGACAATGTTTAGTCTCATTCAAGGGAAGACAATGCTTAGCCTCATGCAATAATGGAGGCAGCGCTTAGCCTCGTGCAAGGAATGTAGACAATTTTTTGTCTCATGCAAGGAGAGGAAATGCTTAGCCTTATGCAATGGTGACGGAAATGCAATAATGGAGGCAGTGCTTAGCCTCATGCGAGGAAAGGCAATGCTTAGCCTTACACAATGATGAGGTCAATGTTTAGCCCTATGCAAGAATTGGAGACAATGTTCAGTCTAATGCAAAGGAAGACAATGTTTATCCCTATGCAATGAGTGAAGACAATGCTTAGTCCCATGCAGGAAAGGCAGTGCTTAGCCTTATGCAATAATGGAGGCAGTGCTTAGCCTCATGCAAGTAAATGAAATGCTTAGCCTTATGCAATGGTGAGGGAAGTGTTTGTGCCTATGCAAGAAGTGGAGACAATGTTTAGTCTCATGCAAAAGAAGGCATTTCTTAACCTTATGCAATGATGAGGGCAATGCTTAGCCCTATGCAAGAAAAGCAATGACTAAATGCGATAGGATAAAGCATTTCTTAGCTTGATGTGCTTGCGTGTGGGAACTTTTGTCGTTATGAAGATAGTGATCCTGTTGTGTGTATGTATTTGCGGACGTTCCTATTATGCTCATTGTGCCTGCATCCAAAGAAAAATCATGAGTTTTGCGAGGGAAAGGTTGGTCGTGCTCTTGATTTCTTGATTCGCCTTTACTCTTGGCAGCCATAGAAATGAAATTTTCGAAGAACATGCATGCCTTTGACAAAATATTTGTAGAAATGTAGTCGTTTGAAATATGTGATAATGTACGAGATCAAATAATTTTGAGAACTGGTGACTGTGATGCATTTTGAGACGTTGCAACCTCCTTGCTTCGGAATTTTGAGGATCCTCTACAAAAATTTTCCCCAGTTTAAATGCATACTTCTAGTAACACATTCCTTGGCGGCTCCAAACATGATGAGATCGGGAAAACTCAAGACCTTGCCCAATTTCTGACCATAGGAAAAATGAATATTTTATTATGATGTGACCGAAACCATGGGGCTTCCTATGTATCACTTCTTAATCGGGAATCAGGTCAACCGTAGTTCAGTTACATCAAATAGAAATTTCAAACATAATCTTAAACATAGTATCTCTTGACTACATTCGAATTTATAGGTTTTGGCCAAATCTCTCCATCCAGTTCTGCAAGCATAAGTGCTTCTCCTGTTAATACCCGGTGAACCATGTAAGGGCCCTGTCAGTTGGGTGAGAATTTCCCCTTTTCTTCATCCTGATGTTGGAAGAATCGCTTTAGTACCAACTGCCCAGGCGTGAATTTCCTCAACCTGACCTTTTTGTTAAAAGCTCTTGCCATTCTATTCCGGTAGAGTTGACCGTGACATACCGCATTCATTCTTTTTCAATCAACGAGAGCTAGTTGTTCATACCGTCTTCGTACCCATTCCACATCGTTGAGCTCGGCTTTTTGTATGATTCTTAATAAAGGGATTTCCACTTCGGCGGGACTAACGATTTCAGTACCATAAACCAGTAGATAAGGAGTTGCCCTAGTTGATGTACGAAGTGTAGTATGATACCCGAGTAAAGCAAATGGTAGCTTCTCGTGCCATTTTGGTAATTGCCTACCATTTTACTCAATATCTTCTTGATGTTCTTGTTGGAGGCTTCTACAGCTCCATTCATTTGCGGCTTGTATGTTGTAGAGTTTCAATGCTTGATCTTGAATGTTTCACACGTGGCTTTCATCAAATCACTATTGATATTGGCGGCATTTTCAGTAATGATTGACTCTGGTACCCCAAATCGACAAACGATGTGGTCCCTAACAAAATCTACTACAACCTTCTTAGTTACAACTTTATAAGATGTGACTTCAACCCATTTTGTGAAGTAGTCTACGGCCACCAGAATGAACCTATGTCCGTTTGAAGTAGCGGGTTTGATTGGTCCGATGACATCCATACCCCAAAGGGAGAAAGGCCAAGTCGAACTTGTTGCATTAAGTTTATTGGGTGGTACTCGTATCATGTCAGCATGTATCTGGCATTGGTGACACTTTTGAACATAATTGATGTAGTTCGTTTCCATAGTCATCCAAAAATACCCTTCTCTTAATATTTTCTTGGCCAAAACGAAACCTTTCATGTGGGGTCCGCAGGTTCCGACATGTATTTCCTCGAGCAATCTGGATGTCTCCTTGGCATCGACACACCGAAGTAATCCCAGGTCAGGAATCCTTCTATACAAAATTCCTCCACTTTGAAAGAAATGGTTGGCTAATCTGCGAAGCGTGCACTTTTGAGTATGGGTAGCACTCTCTGGGTATTCTCCCTTTTCCAAAATACTCCTTGATGTCTTCGAACCACGGATTTATGTCAATCTCTTCTTCAACATGAGCATAATAAGCTGGCTGATTATGAATTCCTATTGGGATATGGTCAATGAAATTCTTGTCTAGAAGTTGTATCATGTAAGACAAAGTGGCTAATGCATCTGTGAACTCATTTTGAATCCTTGGAACATGTTTGAATTCTATATTTGTGAACCTCTTGATCAGCTCTTGTACACATTGCAAATATGGCAATATTTTGGTGTTCTTCGTAGCCTGTTCCCCTAGAACCTGATGTACTAAAATATCTGAATTTACGATTACCAGCAACTCCTGAATGTTCATGTCAATGGCCAATCTAAGTCCCATGAAGCCTCATATTCTGCCATATTGTAGGTGCATGGAAACCTGAGTTTTGCGGATACCAGATAGTGTTGACCGATTTCTAATACTAAGATAGCTTCGATACCTACTCTTTTGAAGTTTCTTGCTCCGTCTAAGAACATCCTCCAACCATCGTATGCCCCAGTAATATTTTCTCCTACAAATGATACCTCATCGTCGGGAAAATACATTTTTAATGGTTCATATTCTACGTTTACGGGATTTTCTGCCAATGCATGACCTTTGACTACCTTCTGAGTTACATAGACGATGTCGAACTCACTCAACAATATTCGCCACTTCGCTAACTTACCTGTAGGCATGAGTTTCTGAAAGATGTATTTTAACGGATCCATCCTTGATATAAGTACGTAGTGTATGCATAGAATTAATGTCTCAACTTCTGAGCTATCCATGTCAAAGCATAACAGGTGTGTTCCAACAAAGAGTGTCGGGCTTCATAAGGTGTGAACTTCTTGCTCAGATAATATATCGCCTGCTCCTTTTTTCCAGTTTCATTATGTTGTCCCAGAACGTAACCAAAAACCCCATCTAACACAGACAAATAAAGCAGCAGAGGTATTCCCGATTCTGGTGGGACCAATACGGGCAGTTTAGATAAATACTCCTTGATTTTGTCAAAAGCTTTCTGGCATTCTTCAGTCCAGCTTGTTGCAGCATCTTTCCTCAGCATTCTGAAGATTAACTCACATATCACAGTTGATTGTGCTATGAAACGACTGATGTAATTGAGGCGCTCTAAAGAACTCATCACATCTTTCTTATTCTTTGAAGGCGGCAAGTCCTGGATAGATTTGACTTTTGATGGGTCTAACTCAATCCCTTGGCGACTGATGATGAAAACTAACAACTTTCCAACAGGGACGCCGAAAGCACATTTTGCAGGATTCAACCTCAAATTGTATTTTTGAAGCCGGTCGAAAAATTTCTTCAAGTCTGCTATGTGATCTGAGTTCCTTTTATATTTGATGATAACATCATCCACGTACACTTCTATTTCCTTGTGTATCATGTCGTGAAAGATAGTCGTCATGGCCCTCATGTAGGTGGTCCTAACATTCTTCAAACCAAACTGCATCATTTTGTAGTAGTATATTCCCCATGGTGTGATAAAGGCTATCTTTTTGACTTCCTCTTCATCCATCCAGATCTGATGGTATCCTGTGAAGCAATACACAAAGGATTGGAGCTCATGCTTGGGACAATTGTCAATCAGAATATGTATGCTGGGCAGCGGGAAATCATCCTTAGGACTTGCCCTGTTCAAGTCTCGTTAATTGAAACATACTATTTTCCCATCTTTCTTCGGAACTGGCACAATGTTGGCCAACCAAGTTGGGTATTCGACCACTCGGAGAACCTTGGCTTTGATTTTCTTGGTGACCTCCTCTTTTATCTTCAAACTCATATCCGACTGGAACTTTCTAAGCTTCTGCTTTATTGGTGGACACATAGGATTGGTGGGTAGTTTGTGAGCTACTATAGATGTGTTTAAACTGGTCATATCATCGTAGGACCATGCAAAGATGTCTTCATATTCCTTTAGGAATCTGATATACTCCTCCTTTTCCAACAGTGATAGATGAATGCTTATACGCGTTTCCTTGATCGTTTTGGAATCCCTCAAGTTAACGACCTCAGTTTCCTCCAAATTAGACTTTGGTTTGTTTTTAAAGTTCTCTACTTCTCTGACGATTTCCTCAGGTATTATATCATCTTCCAGATCCTCTGAATTACTATCTTTAAGTTGCGTTGTCTCATTACATGTCACAGTTGTAGGTTCATCAGAATATTTAATAATTATGTTAAAAAGGATGTATAAGTTAATAATAAATATAAAAGTAGTAATGCATTAATAAAACTTTTGAAAATGTCAACAAGTACGACTCGATAACTCAAGTAATTATTTCAAAATAAAATACTGAAAAATGTCTCAAATGCTAAAAACTATTTGAAAATAATTCATGCTAATTTGCCAGGCTACCCAGGAACTCGACGGGCCCGAGATGGTGTAGCGGTCCTGTAACAACCCGACCGATTGTTTGAGCATTTTTCACTTCACTCGGTTGTTTGAGGGCATGAGTATCCCCCGCATGATGTATTATGACTTACGTGAATCATCGATTTGATTTTCAGGTTATTCAGAATTGATATGGAGGAATGATTCACAACTAGAAGCTTTAAATATGAAAGGTTTGACCAAGTTTTGACTATTGAGTAATTGATCTCGGATTTGGAATTTTATGGTTCGGTTAGCTCCGTTAGGTGATTTTGGACTTAGGAGCGCGTCCGAAATGTAATTTGGAAGTCTGTGGTAGAATTAGGCTTGAAATGGCGAAATTGGAAATTTAGCGATTTTGGTCGGTAGTGGAAAATTTGATATCTGGGTCGGAATAGAATTCTGGAAGTTGGAGTAGGTTTGTAGTGTCATCTGTGACGTGTGTGTAAAACTTGAGGTTATTCAGATGTGGTTTGGTAAGTTTCGGCATCGTTTGCGGAATTTGGAAGTTTAGAAGTTCTTAGGCTTGACTCCGAGGTTAATTTGGTGTTTTGATGTTGTTTTAGGTGTTCTAAAGGCTCTACTAAGCCCTAATACTCGTGTTTGTGGTAATTTCCCGTTGTTTAATCCTATAATTAGTGGAGATTATGGATGAAAATGAGGGGTTAGGGCTTGGTAATTTGGAGAGTTTGATTTGGGGATTTGAGGGACCAAATGAGGTCGGATTTTGATAAATTTGGTATGGTTGACTTGTGAGTGAGTGGAATTTCTAGTTTTGTAAATTTTATCGAGTTTCGAGACGTGGGCCCGGGGGGCGGGTTTGAGTCGATTTCGGGATTTTGGTCTAACTAGATAGTTTTTCTTGTGGAATTCGTTCTGTTAGAGTATATTGATGGTAATATACTGATGTTGAATAGATTCAGAGCATTTGGAGGCCGAGTCGAGAGGCAAGAGCATCGCGGGTTAGAGATTTGACCGGTTTGAGGTAAGTAACGATTGTAAATCTAGTCTTGAGGGTATTGAAACCTCAGATTTAGTATCATACTACTATTTTGAGGTGACGCCCATGCTAGGTGACGGACGTGTGGGCATGCACCGTTGGGGATTGTGACTTGGTCCGTTCCATAGAAACTGTAAAGTTGCGTATTTTGTTGAAACTCCATGATATTTATGTGTTTTAGAAAGAATTTCTGTAAATTGGGTTGAATTCCATGTTTGGGCCTTGTGCTAGTGTTGTTTGGACCTCTAGGAGCCTTTTCTTTTTATCCTCTCACTTTTTTTGAAATAAAATCCATACTCAGTCATGGTTATACCTGTTTACTGCATAACTTTGTTTTATTACTCTGTTTTGATGCATATAAATGTTGTTTTGGGCTGAGTTCCCTATATTTACGGAAAGCCCGAGTGGTTAGAGAGGTACATATTGAGTGAGGCCGAGGGCCGCTTGTGAGGCATAATACTATAGCACGTGAGTTATCCATGCGGATCCAGATTGATACCATAGCACGTGAGTTTGTCCGTGCGGATCCAATTATATAATATTATAGCACGTGAGTTGTCCGTGCAACACGTGAGTGGTCTGTGTAGATTAGCTCTTGGGATGTAGGAGCCCCTCTGGAGTCTGAACACCCCCAGTGAGAGCAGGTACCTACTGAGTGCGAGTGCCGAGTGGCTGGGAGGCATGAGTGATGGTGAGGTATGCCCGATGGGCTGTTTACGAGTGACTGTGAGGCTTTCCCGAGGGGCTGTATATGAGTGATGTTTTCCCGAGGGGATGTTTATGATTTCATAATTTTTACTCTCTTTTGCAATGATCCAATGTTGAAATTGTTGAAAAATATCTTTGAATGATCTTCACCGAATCTGGGTTTTAAATGAGTTGATTTGACTCAAACACTGATTTTAAAGCATGTTGTGTTTTACTGAGATTTTATGATGTGGACTTTATATGCTTTACTGCTCGTCACTACTGCTTAGTATTTATTTACTGTTGTTACTTACTGAGTTGGTGTACTCACGTTACTCCCTGCACCTTGTGTGCAGATCCAGGCGTTTCTAGACACGGTTGAGGCTGTTGATTATTTCTGACGCAGATTCTCGGAGTTGGCAAGGTAGCTGCCTGGCGATCGTACCCCTGCTTTCCTCCTCCTTTATGTTCCCTTAGTTGTACTTTCTTAATCTCATACTACGTTAGTCTTGATGTTTACAGATAGTTGTAGTAGTTGCTCATGACTAGTGACACCCTGATGTCGGTCTTTTCTTTCCGCACTTTTGTTTGATTTGAATTTCTTTATTGAAGGTTTTATATTGAATAACATTGAAATATTTCTTTAAAAATGAACATACCAGCTGTTTTGGTAATTGTGTCGGCTTGCCTAGTACCATGATAGGCGCCATCACGACAGTGTTAGTTTGGGGTCGTGACAGGTTGGTATCGGATCCTAGGTTACATAGGTCTCACGAGCCATGAGCAGGTTTAGTAGAGTCTTGCGGATCGGTACGTAGACGTCTGTACTTCTCTTCGAGAGGCTACGAAACCCTTAGGAAAAATCTCACATTCTTGAATTCTTATCGTGCAAATCCATTGATTCAGATTGAAGCGTAAATCTTTGAATTCCTTCCATGTATTTGTATGCGCGCATGAGCGCTCGGTATCAGCTATACATCGACGACTTGTGATTTCCATGGACGAGGTGCAAGATTTGATTTTAGCATGTTGATGATGGGCCAGTCTGGAGGACTTGACACCAGGTTTTGTCTATGGCTTGAGTATTGGGATTTCGATTGTGTGAGCACGTGCATTTGGGGCTTATATGTCCGTTTGTGTCCTTATTAGTCGGAATTGTGACGGGATGACTATGTGGTAAGTATGATTTGATTGTGAGATGGGTTCAGATTGTTCGAATGTGACAAGAAGAGTTAGTTGGAGATGTAGCAAGGACTATTGGGTGTTTGACTTCTGTATGGATTTGGCGTGTGGCCTCGAGTTATGGGTGTGTTGAAGGACCTCTCATGTAGTTTAGTTGTGGAGTGAAGTAGATCTTCATGTTTTGTTATGAGTTCAGACACAGGGGGATAAAGTGATTGCGTAATAGCTATGATTATGGAGGAGTACAGAGAGATATCAGTTTGAGGCTAAGCAGGTGAGGTTATCTCCTGCGGGGTGTCCTGAGGTTGTGTGATCCCTACATTGCTTTGTAGCGATTTCACTTTTACCAGTGAATTATATGTGTTGCAATTTGAGTTCGGGTCGCTCATGAGAATTGGCTTGACTGCTACAAGGATGAATGCGCGATTTGCATATGATTTGAGATATTAGATGGTTTGTGTTATATAAGCTTATAAAGGATTTAGTTGAATCTCACTACAGTATTGTAGCATTAATAACGTATGGGCATTGTGAGTTATTGTTTGTTTTGATCTATGGTTATAGGAGCCAGGTGGGGGAGTCTGCTATTAATAAGTTGATTGCACGATTATATGTTGTATTGGTTTCAGTTCGAGGTATATTGGTGAATCAATTATGACTTGCAGAGGTGGAATTTGAGGACAACTCGAGTAATGGAAATTTCTAGATACATGTTGTATTATACTCTATGAGTATATGGGTTTTATTGAATGATTGATTTGTTACTTGTAAAGGATGTAGTGTGCATGGAGTAGGGATTTGCTTGGTTGCTTAGGGGGTGGGTTACTCCCTTGGGTGTTGGTAGTTCGATCCTCTTGGTCAGTTTAGTTGAGATTTGAGTAGAGTAAATGACTCCCGAGAATGATTCTAATGGTTTCAAGGTTTATATGTAACAATTGGGAATCTTCAGGATGTGTATTTGGCTAGAAACTGAGAATTTTGTTGGTCAGGACTTGGGGTCATTTATATGTCATTATGGATTTCACATATCAGTATCAGGAAGGTGAAGGTAATGGCCTTAGACTTGCGGGAAGTCTCTTTAGAGTAAGTATTTGAGTTGTGGTACTTTTGGGGTGCTTAAGAGAACATTCAGCGGCTTATGAGCCTTAGGGCGATTTGGTTTATGCTAGGGTCTCATGTAATGAGTTTTGGTCAAATATTGTGGTATTATAGCGAGGAGAAGAATCAATTTGAAGGTAATTCAAAAGGAACTCAGAGAAATGGGATAGCGGGGTGGTAGGTTGGATCGGCGTGGTAATGGGTAAGATCAGTTCCTTGTGTGCTTATGATGTTGTGAGTTTCTACACGTGGTTCGTGGCAATGCTCTTGGGTTTTGGCGGCCCGCGTAGCTTAGTTGAGTTATGGGGATTCAGTCCTGACGGTTTGGTTAAGTACAATGGGTTTCAGAGGGTTCTTGAAGGTCTCTACCATGGTTTGAGATGTATATTTCCTACTGGTGTGTGGGGCATGTGGCATATTGTAATTTTGTCCAGAATGAAATCAAATGGAAAGATCTTAGATAATTGAGTATGTAGTTGCTTGCGACTCATAGTGGATTTTGAGATTGTCGTATCTTTCATTTGGTGGCATAATGGGTGCAATGTGGGGTGTAGTATTGAGATTTGCAAGTGCAAAGTCACGATGCGGTTTTGAAAAGAATGTCCTGAATTCTTAGGCAGCATGGACGATCTCAGATGACCAGTTAGGTGATATTACTACTAGATATGGCTTGATGAAGGTGTAAGTTTCAGAAGAGGCATTGTGTTTTGATTTATGGATACTTCATTGGTGTGGCGGCACTCTCCTAGTTGGTCGGCTGTGGATATTCAAATTTTGTCTTGTAACATATACAGATTGTAGGGGTATTCCTCATGGTATGATCGTGTATTGGAGAAGTATTAGACATTTAGACGGTGGAGTTGAGATCGGATATGGTGATTCATGTGCTCTACGGATTTGGAGACTGGGAACTCTAATGAGTAGATGATTTCATAGTTGTGGGATGTGGAGACATAGCCAAGGTTAGTCATAGGATAGTATGCGTTGTGATTCAGTCATTGTGGACCTTCGGAGGGTTATTTCTCTATTGTGGATGACCGGATTGAATTGGGGTTCATTAGTAGGCCCAATTGGGATAGGTGTTTTACACCGAGTCGGATTGGTTGGCTCCGTAGTGCTATTGTTGAGGAACATGCCATTCAGTTATTGTTGGGCTTATTTGTGTTCTGGAATGATCTATGAGTTACTCTTCCATGCTACGAGGGGTTTTGATTCATTGGTTTTAGGCACACATGGTGCGGTTCTATTGTGGTCTTATAGCAAAATTTGAGTGAGATGAGTAATTGGGTATTGCAGGATTGGGGCGTATTGGTTATGTTCTTTCGGGTTTCCTGTGGCATTGTATTGTCTGATTCTCCGTAGTTATGGTAATGAACTTTGAGTGCTTGATTCATATTTCGCATGGTTAATGATTTTGAGCAAGGCGGAGCGAGGTATATAGAATGGAACAACTTTGAGATATGATCCTTTGTGATCAATTCGTGTGTTTTAGTTCTCCAGTATGTGCTAGGCTCTTAGCATGGTGTTGTGATGGTACTTGTTGAGCTGGCAGAACAGTACTCTCGTTTGAGGCATTTTTCAGTGTGGAGTACATTTGAAATATTTCTATTTGGTGCACGGGTTGCACGGGTCGTGGCTTTAAGCTGTATCAATGTGTCATGTCACTAGAGTGATTAGGTTAGATGGGATGAGGTCATCGTACCTAGAATGGGTGCTATCGAAATCTGGTTGCGGTATATTGGAAGGATATCGATCTTAATCGGCTTAGAAATTTGCTATAGTTCCTATCGAAGGAGAGGGAGTTCCACAACTTCTTGATCCGACGAATGGTTATGGGTTTCTACGTGTTTCCTTCATCAGTGGCAATATAGGAAGATGCTAGAACGGGTATCTGTTTGATAATATGTTTATTATCGGAATTGGGTTGTTCTAAGTAGCCACTGTGATTATAAATTATCGCTACGAGTGTTTGACTTATGTGGGATATCATGTGATTTCATCTTGAGTTATGGCTATGGTTGGATACAACTTGTTCAGACTTATACGGTGTGTGGATGCGAGATTCTGTTCTTATGGGAATATCAGATGTAGAAGTTGGATTCTAAAGCTTATGGGCTAGGTTGGATGAAGTAATTTCAGTTATGTTGTGTTGTCAGGTCTATGCGGGACATGGTGACGTGGGATCACCCCCAGGTATGTGCGTGGTAAGGTTGTGCGGCGGTTTGATGGTTTTGAAAACAACTCTGGGCACGTCCGAGGACGAACATATGTTTAAGTGGGGGAGGATGTAACGACCCGACCGATCATTTTGAGCATTTTTCACTTCACTTGGTTGTTTGAGGAAATGAGTAGCCCCTGCATGATGTATTATGACTTACCTGAATCGTCAATTTGGTTTTCAGGTTATTCAGAATTGATATGGAGGAATGATTCACAACTAGAAGCTTTAAATCTGAAAGGTTTGACCAAGTTTTGACTATCGAGCAATTGATCTCAGATTTTTTATGGTTCGGTTAGCTCCATTAGGTGATTTTGGACATAGGAGTGCGTCCGAAATGTAATTTGAAGGTCCGTGGTAGAATTAGGCTTGAATTGGCGAAATTGGAAATTTGGCGATTTTGGTCGGCAGTGGAAAAGTTGATATCGGGGTCGGAATGGAAGTCCGAAAGTTGGAGTAGGTTTGTAGTGTCATTTGTGACGTATGTGTAAAATTTGAGGTTATTCGGATGTGGTTTGGTAAGTTTCGGCGTTGTTTGCGGAATTTTGAAGTTTAGAAGTTCTTAGGCTTGAATCTGAGGTTAATTTTGTGTTTTGATGTTATTTTAGGTGTTTCGAAGGCTCGACTAAGTTTTTATATTGATATGTGACTCGTTGGTATTATTGGTTGAGGTCCCGAGGGTCTCGGGGTGTGTTTCGGATAGTTGGCGGATTGGTTTTGGGTGTTTTGAGCTGCTGAAAATCTGTTGGTGTGAGCTTTTCTGGTGTTTCCGCACCTGCAGAAGGGGAGCCGCAAGTGCAAGGGTCACATGCATGGAAGGTGAATCGCAGATGCAAAATTTGGAAAGCTGAGGATGGAGCGCATGTGCGTAGGATTGACTGCACCTGCGAGCCCCCAAGTGCGAGTCCTGGGGCGCAGGTGCGGAAGCTGGGGAGTAAGTGGAGTTCGCAGGTGCGGCGACCGCAGGCGCGAGAAATAAGCCGCATGTGCGGAAAGCCTGGGCAGAAGGTATATATTGCACACTTCACGAATTTTGGTTCATTCTTCATCATTTTTATTCGGTTTTAGAGATTTTGAGAGTGATTTGAAGAGGGATTCAAGGGGGTTTTCATTGAGGTAAGTTACTTGAGCTCTAATACTCGTGTTTATGGTAATTTCCCGTTGTTTAATCCTGTAATTAGTGGATATTCGGGATGAAAATGAGGGGTTAGGGCTTGAGAATTTGGAGAGTTTGATTTGGGGATTTGAGGGACCAAATAAGGTCGGATTTTGATAAATTTAGTATGGTTGGACTCGTGAGTGAGTGGGATTTCTAGTTTTGTAAATTTTATCGGTTACGAGACGTGGTCCCGGGGGACGAGTTTGAGCCGATTTTGGATTTTTGGTCTAATTCGATAGTTTTTCTTGTGGAATTCATTCCGTTAGCGTGTATTGATGGTAATATACTGATTTTTAATAGATTCAGAGCATTTGGAGGCTGAGTCGAGAGGCAAGAGCATCGCGGGTTGGAGATTTGACTTGTTTGAGGTAAGTAACAATTGTAATTCTAGTCCTGAGGTTAAGAAATCTCGGATTTCGTATCATACTACTATTTTGAGGTGACGCCCATGCTAGGTGACAGGCGTATGGGTGTGCACCGTTGGGGATTGTGACTTGGTTCGTCCCTTAGCAACTGTAAAGTTGCGTATTTTGTTGAAACTATGTGATATTTATGTGTTTTAGAAAGAGTTTCTGTAAATTGGGCTGAATGCCATGTTTGGGCCTTGTGCTAGTGCAATTTGGACCCTTAGGGGACTTTTCTTATTATATTCTCACTGTTTTCGATTGAAAATCTATACTCAGTCATGGTTATACATGTTTACTGCATAACTCAATTTTATTACTTTGTTTTGATGCATATAAATGTTGTTTTGGGCTGAGTTCCCTATTTTTACTGAAAGCCCGAGTGGCTAGAGAGGTACATGGTTGAGTGAGGCTGAGGGCCGCTTGTGAGGCTTTGTACTATAGCACGTGATTTGTCCGTGCGGATCCAGATTGATACCATAACACATGAGTTGTCCGTACGGATCTAGATATGATATTATAGCACGTGAGTTGTCCGTGCAGCACATGAGTGGTCCGTGCAGATTAGTGCTTGCGCTGTAGGGGCCCCTCCGGAGTCTGAACACCCCCATTGAGTGCAGGTACCTAGTGAGTGCGCGTGCGCGTGCCGAGTGCTGAGTGGCTGGGAGGCATGAGTGATAGTGAGGTATGCCCCAGGGGCTGCTTACGAGTGACTGTGAGGCTTGCCCGAGGGGCTGTATATGAGTGATGTTTTGTCCGAGGGGCTGTTTATGATTTCATAATTTTTACTCTCTTTTGCATTGAGCCTATGTTGAAAAATATCTTTAAATGATCTTCACCGAAACTGGGTTTTAAATGAGATGATTTGACTCAAACACTGATTTTAAAGCATGTTGTGTTTTACTGAGATTTCATGATGTGGACTTTATATGCTTTACTACTCGTCACTACTGCTCAGTCTTTATTTACTGTTGTTATTTACT
Organism: Nicotiana knightiana; assembly: GCA_005239525.1. Classification (NCBI taxonomy): domain Eukaryota; kingdom Viridiplantae; phylum Streptophyta; class Magnoliopsida; order Solanales; family Solanaceae; genus Nicotiana; species Nicotiana knightiana. The sequence goes on along the minus strand of ML438392.1, from coordinate 24,675 downwards.
GAGTTGGCGTACTCACGTTACTCCTTGCACCTTGTGTGCAGATCCAGGCGTTTCTAGACACGGTTTAGGCTGTTGATTATTTCTGACGCAGATTCTCGGATTTGGCAAGGTAGCTACCTGGCGATCATACCCCTGCTTTCCTCCTCCTTTATCTTCCCTTAGTTTTACTTTCTTAATCCCAGACTACGTTAGTATTGATGTTTATAAATAGTTGTAGTAGTTGCTCATGACTAGTGACACCCCGATGTCGGGCTTTTCTTTCCGCACTTTTTTTATTTGAATTTCTTTATTGAAGGTTTTATATTGAACATCTTTGAAGTTTTTCTTTAAAAATGAACATACCAGCTGTTTTGGTAATTGTGTCGGCTTGCCCAGTACCACGATAGGCGCCATTACGGCATGGTTAGTTTGGGGTCGAACCAGGTCCAGTTCTAGAGAGCAGATCATTCTTCTATGGTTTGAATGGTAAGGTCTTCAACAATTGCATTGCAGTGCATGTCTTCTTCATACCAGCCAAAACCTCATCTTCCTCAGATCCCCACATCATGTCAGCCTGATGGAATGTCTGGTGCAGAGGCGGTACAAGTTGTTCCAATGGATAATAATGAGCACTCTATGGTGGCGTCCAATCCTGGTATTCTCGCCATGTGTATTCATATCTGAGTCCAAAAGTCGTGACATGGTACTGTGGTTGTACGAGTTTGGTGATACCATGAAGCTTTTTTCCGAGACCCTTGTCGGGTTCATACCCCATCCACAACAGTATGCTTTCTATCTTGTTGATCCACCATCGGTACTTTCAATTGCGTTGACTCGTTCAATGCGATGATATGTTTCTCCACCCAGCTTTTTTCTGTTTTCGATGACTGGAACGGTCTAGTTCGTGTAGATGGGGTTGCTTCCATCTCCATGGATGATCACCTCCTTATGATTCCACTCAAACGTCATAGCCTGGTGCAGAGTTGAAGCCACTGCCTCGGCGGTATGTATCCATGGTCGTCCCAAAAATATATTATAAGTAGTAGATATGTCTAGAACTTGGAACTCGACATCAAACCAAGTCGGATCCATATGTAGACTGAGGTTGATTTCTCCAATGGTGGCTCTCTGAGATCCATCAAATGCCTTCACATTCATGCATCCCATTTGTATCTCGCGTAGGCCTTTAGCTAGTCTCTTTAGAGTGGTCAATGGACATATGTTGAGACATGAACCTCCATCTATCAAGACCCTGGCGATGAACTTATCTTCAAATTGCACCGTGATGTGCAAAGCCCTGTTGTGACTCAGTCCTTCTAGTGGTAATTCATCTTCAAGAAAAGTGATTTTGTGGCTCTCCAATACCTGTTCGACCATGTTATCCATCTCTCCACTAGTGATGCCAGTGGGTACATAAGCTTCACTTAGCACCTTCATCAAAGCATTCCTGTGTGCGTTTGAGTTTTGCAGCAGTGATAGGATGGATATCTGAGCATGAGTTTTGTTCAAGTGGTCAACAATAGAGTATTCCCTTACTTGTATCTTCCTCCAAAGATCATCAGTTCCAGTCTCGATAACATGCGGCTTAGGTGCAGCTTCCTTAATTGTTCCTCCTAGATTCTTAGGTGTATAAACTCTGCCAGTTCTAGTCATACCTTGTGCGACACTTGTTTCCTCCATTTTTGCTTTTCCCTTTCTTCTTGCCTCCGCAACATAATCCCACGGGACAACATCAGACTTTTAAGATGGTGTTGGAGCTATTATCACAGTGAAGGGTGTAGTTACCTTAACTTCAAATGGCGCATGGGTTTGTACCATAAGTGGCGTGAGGGTGACTAGAGATGTTTTAGGAGCGTCTCCATCTCGAATGAGTCCAATGGACCGCCCTTGATCCCATTCTTTGTCAGTTTCTATCACATTCACTCCCTCACCTCTGTGATCCGGGAGAGGGTTGTTACAAAAATTTGGTGCAACTTCCTTTGTCTGTATGACCTTAGTGTCGATCAGCGTCTGAATCTTATCTTTCAATGTGCGACACTCTTCAGTGGTATGACCCTTCATGCCTGAATGATAAGCATATATTTTTTTGGGGTTGATCCATTGGGAGGGATTTTCCACAACAACAGTAGGAATAAGAGTAACATAACCAGCAACCTTCAGTCTCTCATACTGTTTGTCTATAGGTTTAGCAATTGGGGTGTATCGTCTAGGAGGTCTGCGGTCAAAATTTGGGCGTGGCTTCGGGTAGTTTTAGCGGGTGGATGGATGTGAATGATAATATGAAGGTTGAGTATTATAGGTATGGTAGGTGGTAGCAAGGTGTTGGTATCTTGGGGATGAGGGTTGATATGTGGGTGGAGGCGCTTGGTATGTGAGGGGAGACTTAGGGCCCTGTGCTACCATCACGACACCCACTTCTTTCTTCTTCGAAGTTCCTCCTGATTGAAAAGCTTTATTTGTGGCCTGCAGTGCCTCGAAATTGGTCACTATCCCATTCTTAATTCTTTCTCCTATCTTGATAGTGTCGGAGAACTTGTGATTTTCAATGACCATTAACCTTTCGTAATACTGTGGATCTTGAGCTCTAACAAAGAACTTGTTCATTTGTTCTTCTTCAAGTGCTGGCCTACCTTTGCAGCCTCCGATATCCAATGAGTAGCATATTCATGGAAGGTTTCTGTCAGCCTCTTCTTGAGGTTTTGAATGTAGAAAATGCCTGGCACGTTTTCCGTGTTGAACCTGAATCTATCTATGAAATCTGACACCATACTCACCCAACTAACCCACTTCTTTGGGTTTTGACTGATATACCAAGACAAGGCATCTCCTGTAAGGCTTAACATGAATAGTTTCATGCGGATTCGTTCATTCTCTCCTACTCCTACAAGCTTGTCGCAGTATGTTATCGGATACACCTTCGGATCACCAGTGCCATCGAACATTTCGAATTTGGGAGGTTTGTAACCTCAGGTAGTTCCACATCTGGATGAATACATAGGTCCTCATAGTTTAGACCTTCAACGCCTTTACCACCTTCAACACTCCGGACTCTACTAGTGAGCTTCTTAAGTTCCTCCGCGATATTTTTAATGAGCAGGTCCTTCCTAGTCGATTTGGGTATGTATAGGGTTTGCTGCAGGGTATGGGGTAAGGTTTCCACATATATCAGATTGCTTTGATGGGTTCTTGGAACTTGGGTATGGATGGTCATTGGTCGAGTTTTGGGGATCGGGAGTAGGTTGTGGTGCATTTTGGGGAGTATGATAAGTAGTTGTTTGCGGGTATTGAGTTGGATGATGGTGGTGGTGTTGAGCAGTTGGTACTGGTGGCGGTTTAATATTCTGGGGAGGTGCGGGATACTGGTGTGGTGCGGGAGGATTTGGTGGTGGGTTCTAGTTTTGTGTGTTTTGCGGTGGTGTTTGGTTCTGGGTGGTCGGGTTTTGCTGGTTGAGGTCAGGAACATTGAGATTAAGGGAGAGGTTTTCCAAATTCCGGACCTACTAAACCTTACCCTGTAATTCCAAGATTTTCTGCTCCAAACGTAAGACCAACTCATTTTGTCCCAGAGTACTTCGGCCATCTGAAGTTTTAATGTTTTTCGCCGTAGTAGCATTGTCTTTCCTGATACCACTTAAATCATCCATGTTCCCCTTTCCTTTGCCTTTGCCTTTGGGGTCGTTTGGTGGAGGTGGAGGTGGAGGACCACTGGATCTGGTGTGGTATGCTGATGATGCCAATATGCACGAACCAACCTTTTAGGAATGGGAGTAATCAAAAATAAAAGAAAAAGCAAAAGGTAATCAAGTTAGTAAGGTGAAATGAAAGAGTGTTCGCAATATTTAAACATGTTTCACAAAGTCGTGCAATAATTTGCATCCTAATTTGGGGAACTCATTGCGCCTGAGGTAGGCCTAAGCGACACATAGACTTGGAGAAAATTGATGCCAACATTGCTTCATTTCATTAATGCGAAAAATGAGTCAAAATAAACTTTTACTAAATCGACAATAATAATAAAGTTTCTAATGGCATTTAGCCTTATTACATTGAAATCTGAATCTAAGCTAGAAAGTAGTAGTAATGAACATCATCTCTTAGTCTACTTGGCTCTTCTATAAAGTTTCTCCATACTTGGCTCTTTTTACCCCATCAATTAGGTTCCCCACGCGCATATCCAACAGTAAGTAAGATTTTGCTAGATGTCCTCCTTCACCGTCATCCATGCCTTGGCAATCCGAGTCTCTTTGTTATCTTCCCTTCTAGCTCCATCAATATTTTTTCCAAGTATTCCAATATTTCTGTTGACTTAGTGGAAATATCCTTCCATTCCTTTATCGCCTCCATATTCACTTTGTGTTGTTCCATATGTTTAACTTCATACTTGAACACCCTTTTGTGTAACCTTCTATACTTAACTTGTGCCTCAACTACTTCATATATGATCCTGTCCTTCAAATTAACTCCTGTCTTGACGTCTCCCTCTACGTCGTCTTCCAGCCATGATAGATAGTAGTACATATGACCAATGTTATACCTATCTGGCTCAATGGATTCTCTTTTCACAATGATCTTTTGGTTCCACATATGTTACGCCTCGAACTTAAAAGGAATGACATCTCCTTTGAAATCTACCTTGTACTTAACCATGTTGGAAACCCGGGGTATGACCTGTTTTCTTCCCGCTTGCCTCATTACCCTTATGGGAGAATAAGGGTAGATGCCTCGCAACCCGATCAGTGCCAAATGAGTAGTCCCCCTTGAACTGATGATGAACTCACTACTAGGAAACCATTCAAACATCCAATGTACTTGCTCGTCTGTCAGATTGCTGAAGAAACTCACCCAACTTACAATATTTCCTGGCTGTGCAAACCTGTCTGGGATAAACATCATTTTCTTTGGGTGATGGTTGGCTGTGTAGTCATTCAGTGGCCTTCGCAGAAACTCTTGACGATACTCTCCCCTATGAAAGTGTTCCAGCAGCCAGACTTGTAGTAACAAATTACTTTATTGGTAAAAAATAGACATTACACGTGTAATATCTTGGATGACAAAGCAGTATACGTGGAACAATGGAAGGGCGACAGCTGTATGAAAGCTTGGAAAGAGGTACAGAGCAAAGAGGTATGGGGTAAACACCCACGAGATAATTTGAAGCGGAACCTCCAGTCTAATCGAGAAGTTGGAGAGACACGATCAGAATGAACCAGGGCAGAATAAAGGGTAGATTCATAGATCTTCAATCAATGAGCTAAACGTTACAGAATCTTCACGCAACAGTTACAATTACCTATTGTAATGTTACATTAATGATATAAATATTCATTAATGCTCAATCATTAAGGAGAGTAGACGTTATATTAAGAAATTCCCTATAAAAGGGAGTAAAATCTCACTTGTATGGACACGTTCGAACCACTACCGAAATATACTTACTTTTATGCTATCTTGTTGCTTTCTTATTTACAAGTCTAAATCCTATTATTATCTAATCTCTTTGGTATCAGTAGCCCGAGTACTTCTTAAAATAGCTGTGACTAAGAATCCAATTCTTTGGTAAAACAAAAATCTGATAATATTTGTTTTTTCTCGAATAATCTTTATCGAATCATGTCGAATACCAACGACAACAACCAACAAACAACTGGAACCCCAGTTCCATCGCCTCAGGGATCCCCACGAGGTTCAAGGGACAACTCCCCAGAAAGATCTACAACTCACAACACTGATCAAATTTGAAATGAGCAAACAAGAGAACAAGCCCCTGTGAAGCAGATGGTTGGTGAATATGTGAGTGAAGCTCTTCAAGCTTTCATGAGGGGCTACCAACTGTGACACATATGCCTCCTCCAAACAACACCGCAACTATAGAAAATCTACAATCTGGACTAGCAAATTCAGGAAGTAGAGGCACTCTAAATAAATCACTTGAAGGAAGACCAGGTATGTCTAATAATTCAGATCTACAATCTTTAATACTAACCTTGCAGAAGCAGGTGAAGGAACAAAATGATCGCATCGAGAAAATTCCTGGAGTACCACCTATCATCAAGGGTATTGATATTGATAGATATTGTCAACAACCCTGGAAGCCAAGTGCATCACCTTTGCCGATTCCCAAGAAATTCAAAATGCCTGGCATACCAAAGTACGATGGGACAACTGATCCACGTGATCATATTACTGCTTTCACCACAGAGTAAAAGGCAACGACCTAACTAAGCAAGAAATTGAATTTGTGTTGGTCAAAAAGTTTGGGGAGACACTCACTAAAGGAGCATTAACATGGTATTCTCTTTTGCTCGAAAATTCTGTTGACTCTTTTGTTGAGCTTGCAAATTTGTTTATAAAAGAACATTCCGGTGCGCAAAAAGTGGAAAAGAGAATGGAAGACATATTCAAATAAAACAGGGAGATGCGGAGTTGCTTCATGAATTTGTAGACAGGTTTCAACGTGAAAATGATGCTTCTACCCAGAGTACCTGGCAATTGGGAAGCTATGACTTTTGCAAGTAATTTGAATGATAAAAGCTCTGAAGCCACAAGGAGAATTAAAGAAAGCTTGAGAGAGTTCCCAGCTACGACATGAAACGATATTTATAATAGGTACAACACCAAACTACGAATTGAAGAAGATATTATTGCCCAATCAAAAACAAAAGACAGGATGAGTTCTAGACGTTCCGAATCAGAAAGGAAAACTGGCAAAAACAGGTACGATCCGTACATGGGACCTTTGGGATGAGAGGCTCATTCCAAATTTGAAAACCCACGGCCTGATCACAGACCTTCATATAAAGATTCGAGCTCATGATCATCAAGATTCAGAAAGGATCGAGATGAACGGAGTAGAGGTAATGCAAGAATTGGATATTACAATTTCAATGTAAGTACTTCCGAATTAATTACAGTATTAAGAAATATGGGTGATAAAGGTCGTTGGCCCAAAGAATGAGGTCAAATCCAAACAGAAGGAACCCAAGATTTTGGTGTGAATTTCACAATGATCATGGGCACATAACATCAGACTGCAGGTTATTGCAAAGTGAGGTAGAACACTTATTAAAACAAGGTTATCTAACAGAACTGTTTAGTGAAAAAGGTAAACAAGCATATATAAAGAATAGGTAGGATCCCCCAAAGCCACCATCTCAGAAGAGAACTGTAAACGTGATCAATTGAGGATATGAGGTAAATGGCGTAACTTATACTTCAGCAAGAAGGATGACCAAGTTCACAGTGACCCACGGGAAACGGACTCATGAAACTTTGGAGGCTGACAATATCTCATTCGACGACTCAGATGCTGATGGATTACTGCTTCCACATAACGACACACTAGTAATATCTTTACTTATACATGACACTAACGTGAAAAGAGTATTGATTGATCCAGGTAGATCGGTCAATATCATTTTGCTGAGGGTTGTGGAAGAGATGTTAATGGGGGACCGTGTAATTCCCAAAGCACGTTCCTTGTCCAGATTAGACAACTCTACTGTCATAACAAAATAAGAAATCGAGCTTAATACCTATGCAGAACGCGTCGTCAAGGAAATGAAATTTCAAGTTATAGATACATATATGGCTTATAATGTAATAATGGGGAGACTATGGATCCATGACATGGATGCAGTACCATCTACCCTGCATCAGGTAATCAAATTCCCTTCCAGATGGGGAATCCAGCAAATTAAGGGTGATCAACAGACTTCAAGAAACATCAACTCAGTGATGCATTCCAATAAAAAAGAAATAGCGGAGGAATCAAAAGATGAGGGAGCAACTCGAACAGACACGAAAGAAAATGATAAAGACACGGTGAATCAAATCACCATGGATGTCACATCAAGACATACATACATGGATTCCAGACCTGATGTTATTCAAGAACCAGAAGAGAATGAAAATATCAAGACAATGACTGAGGAGCTCGAAGCTGTTCCACTGTTCGAGCTTAAGCCTGAGCACAAAATCCACATAGGAGCAAGGCTAAGCCCGACCAGAAGAGGTAAGTTAATTGAATATTTAAAAGTTAACGCAGATTGTTTTGCTTGGTCCCATTCAGATATGACAGGTATAACCCCAGAAGTGATGACTCACAAACTAAATGAAGACCCATCATTCGTACCTGTCAAGCAAAAGAAAAGAAAGTAGGGATCGTTCAAGAATCAAGTGATCGATGAAGTGGGGGACTTATTGTTACAAAGTCATGACTTTTGGCTTGAAAAATGCTGGAGCCACGTATCAAAGGCTAGTGACCTAGATATTCCAGGAACATCTGGGGAAAACAATGGAGGTGTAAATTGACGACATATTGGTAAAGTCAATGAAGGCAGAAGATCATTTCCAACATCTCTCGACTACTTTCGAGATCCTCCACAGGTATAACATGAAGTTAAATCCAGAAAAATGCGCCTTTGGCATCGAATCAAGTAAATTTTTGGGTTTTCTCGTATCAAATAGAGGCATTGAAGTAAATCCTGCTCAAATTAAAGCTATTGAAGAAATACCTGATGTACTAACGAGCAAAAAAGAAGTTCAAATATTAATAGGTAGGATTGCAGCTTTAGGAAGATTTATCTCTAGATCTTCAGAGAAGAGTTTTAAATTCTTATCAGTACTAAGAAGCAGAATCAATTCGAATGAACTGAAGAATGTCAACAAGCACATAAAGAATTGAAGGCTTATTTATCGAATCCTCCACTACTATCTAAACCAAAGGAAGGGGAAAGGTTATACATTTATCTTGTTGTGACAGAATTAGCCGTAAGTGCAGTCCTGGTAAGGGAGGACAAAGGTAAGCAATCTCCTATCTACGATGTAAGTAAGTCCTTACTAGATGCTGAAACTAGATATCCTCATCTAGAAAAATTATACTTGGCTCTAATCATGGCATCTAGAAAGTTAAGACCGTACTTTCAGTGTCACCCAATTACTGTTGTAACCTCATATCCTTTGAGAAATATTTTGCATGAGCAAGAACTGTCAGGTAGACTGGCTAAATGGGCAATAGAACTAAGTGAATATGACATAGTCTATCAACCTAGGACTATTATAAAGTCTCAGGTTTTAGCCGATTTTGTCGTAGATTTTAACACTAGCTTAATTCTTGAAGTAGAAAAAGAGTTACAAATATTTACCGGAGCTAATCTAGGAATATGGACTCTATTCACCGACGGCTCTTCTAATATCAAAGGAGCCGGGTTGGGAATTGTTTTAATACCACCTTCGGGTGAAAAGATAAGGCAAGCTATTAAATGTTATCCCATTACTAACAATGAAGCAGAGTATGAAGCTGTCATTGCAGGACTCGAATTAGCACGAGAACTCTCAATTGAGCAGATCGTGATCAAAAGTGACTCTCAACTAGTGGTGAACCGATGCAGGGGACTTATACTGCTAGAGAGACTCGAATGCAACAGTATCTGGAAAAAACACGAGTCCTAGTGTAGCAATTCCTGTCATGGAAGATTATGCAAGTACCTAGAGAGGAAAATGCAGAAGCGGATGCGTTAGCTAATCTTGCAGCAGTTACAGATGTAACGAATAAAGACAATTCTATTGTGATACATTTATTTCATTCAACAATTGACCAGGACAAGAATGAGGTAACATTTAATAATCTAACCCGGGATTGGAAAAGCAAAATTGTAAATTTTTTGCAGAATGGTACCGTGCCTAAAGATAAGAAAGAAGCTCAAGCACTTCGCCGAAAAGCTGCACGGTACTGCCTAGTTCGTGACACTCTGTATCGCAAAATGTTTGGAGGTCCCTAGCAAGATGCCTTGGACCAAACCAAACTGAGTACATGATGAAAGAAATACACGAAGGACATTGTGGGAACCACGCAGGTGCAAGATCCTTAGTCAAAACCCTAATCAGAGTAGGGTACTATTGGCCTAAGATGGAAGAAGACGCTGAAAATTTCGTAGCCAAATGCGATAAATATCAGCAATATGCTAACAATATGCATCAGCCCGCAGAATTACTACACTCGGTTGTATCACCTTGGCAATTTATGAAATGGGGAATGGATATAGTAGGACCTCTACCCCCAGCCAGAGGAAAGGTACAATTTTTACTTGTATTAATGGATTATTTCTCAAAATGGGTAGAGGCAGATGATTTTAAACAGGTGCGAGAAAAAGAAGTGAAAAGTTTCATATGGAGAAACATCATATGCCGTTTTGGTGTACCAAAGGAAATTGTATGTGACAATGACCCCTAATTCATAGGCTCTCAAATCACAAAATTCTTCCAAAGCTGGAAAATCAAACGAATCACTTATTCACCATAGCATCCCTGGCTAACGGGCAAGCTGAGTCGACAAATAAAATCATTGTTAACAATCTGAAGAAACGATTAGAAAAAGCTAAGAGAAATTGGCCTGAAGAATTACCGGCAATATTATGGGATTATAGAACTACTGCAAAGACAACCACGGGAGAAACCCCATTCGCGCTTGTTTATGGATCAGAAGCTCTAATACCAAATTGGTGAACCGAGCATGAGATTCGCAACAACAACAGAAGAAAAAAACAATGACGAGTTGAGAACAAATCTAGATTTACTCGACCAAAGGAGAGAAGCTGCTTTAATACGCATGGCAGCTTAAAAGCAAATCATAGAGCGATATTACAATAGAAAATCTCACCTCAGATATTTCAGAATTGGGGACTACGTCCTTAAGAAAGTCTTTCAATCAACAAAGGAGGCTGGAGCAGGAAGATTAAATCCAAATTGGGAAGGACACTACAAAGTGCGTGGTATTGCTGGAAAATGAGCCTATGAGTTGGAAACCATAGATGGAAGAATTCTACCAACAAGTTGGAATGCTGTTCACTTGAAGAAATATTACTTCTAAGGAAAAGGAATACCCACGCTCATGTATCATTACGTTCAATTTTATTTAGTACAATTAAAATTTTACTAACCAATTTAGATGATAGGAAAAAAGCTAACCCATAACCAAATGATGATATTAGACCTGAATAGACACGAGGAAAAAAATTGAATTTCCGGTCTAAGGTTACAACTTTCTGATGGACGTTTCAAAGGGTTAAGCAGCCATCATCTAAACTATATACCTTCGGGTCCTGTATGTTTTTCCTTTTCAGGAAAAGGACCACAAGAAATGAATAGTCAAGTGCTCGAGATTACATTCTTCAAAGCTCAAACACTTGGGGGACTATACAGTATGGAAGATGCAAAAAGACTATCAAAAGAGTCAAAGTTCAAGCCTGAAGATCCATTTTCCCCAACAAATCAAAAGTTACGAGCAGAATCAAAGAGCCAAAGACAAAAAACACAAAGCCTGATTCAGAAACCTACAAAGAACATACTCGTGAATATAAACAAATGTTTAGGTTAACGACTGGATTTAGTTACGGAAAGAAATTCATACCCCAGTTACGGGAAGAAATTAACACCCCCGTGTTTATTCAAAACCCGTTGTAAATGAAAACAGTTACGAAAGAGTCATAGACGATGCTCAAACACATGTAAAATGTTACGAAAGTTTGAATAATATAAAAACTTTATGCAAAACATTATTCGGAATAAATATGTGAATTCCTATCTCTCTTTTGTATGTTTACACCATTATGAAGTTGAGACGTCTTCTTCATTATGTGTCGTTCATAAAAGAGCCCTCTTTTATAAATTGTGCTTATTTAAAAAAGACACGAAATCCTTGAAGCATTTTTTAATGCAAAATTAAGTACCAAAGGGGTAAAACAAAAACCCGAACGTAAAGCATGAAAACACTTAAGAGTAAAACGAAAACTCAAAAAAACACAAGTCATGCTAAGAGATGTAAATATTAATATTATATAATGGTAAAAACTAAGTATTAACTTAGTTTAAACCAAATTTGTTTATAAAAAGTTGCCCCTAAGTTGTCATTGGGGACTTACTAAACCAAACTTCACCCCCAAATGGGATCGGGGGTAACCACCAATTGTTCCAAAAAAAAAAAGAAAAAGAGAGGGGTTGATAAAATTTCACTAGGCACTGGGAGGATTATCTTCATCAGCAGGAGGAGCAACTTGAGATGGCGAGGCTTGGGCAACAACTTCATCAGGAACGATCTCATCACCCATTGGAATTTCAACTTCAGGTGATGAAAAATTTTGACTTTGCGGAGACTTTTCAATCGTCTCCTTACTCTTGGAAATTTCATCTTCTAAATCAAAACTTTTTTGGCCCATTTCCGTCAATGTGTCAATCCGGGCATTCAAATAAGCCCAACTCACATCAACAACTGCCTTATCCTCAAGAGCCTTGTAATCTTTCTCCCATGTTCAAAATAGACTCTTAGCTCATCTCTTTCAACCACAATAGTATCATAAGAAGCCTGCAAAGGGGCAAGATATCTTTCCAGAAATTGAATCTTGTTTGAAGATTCACGGAGGTCCTCTTGGGTCTGAGTAAGTGATTGCACAAGTTCACCAACATAAGCCTCCTTCTGGTCCAGCAAAGCCTTCAAGCTTCTTATCTCTTTAGTAGCATGGGAAAGCTGCTCCGCAAAAGNTCCAACAAAGCCTTCAAGCTTCTTATCTCTTCAGTAGCATGGGAAAGCTGCTCCGCAAAGGAAGACTCCAGGATGTTTTTATCCTTGCCTTCTTGACTTGATGAAGCCTTCTCGATGGCCAATTCCGCTGCAATTACTCTAACCTGCTGCTCTCAGGTGCACTTTTCCTCTTCTACTGCTTCCATATCAAGTTGAAGGCTCTCAAATTGTTCCTTCCAGTTATTAGCCTCGATATGGTGGTCATTCATTAACTACTCTGTATGTACGATCCTTTTCATAAACTTTGTACCAATGAGATTGATCTACACAAAAAAGGAGAAAATTAGATACGACAAAGGCTAGTGTTAAGAAGAAATAACTGGAAGGCTACCTTCAAAGATGAGTGTACAATCTCATTCATTTACGTTAAGGAGCTATGACTTTCCAATTTTGAATTTTCAACCGGGCCAATCAAAGGCTTCAACCACACATCCGCCTGGCCTGATTTCTTTAAGAGGCTACCTTCCGCAGGAACCTCGATCATAATTCGCTTCATCTCCCCATTGCTAGAATACCCTACTTCAATAATAGAAGGCACGGTAGCAGGAGTAGATGAAGGATCCACGGGTGGAACAGACGGGGCAAGCAGAAACAGCAACATGCACGATGGACTGAAGCTCCACTGGAGCAGAAGGAGGAAAGATGTCAAGAGGTGTCTCCTATGAAATTGAGCCAAAACCTTGATGGAACAATTGTTCAAATAACTCAGTGGCTGCAGAAGGAGTTTCCTCCTCAGAGTATGCAGGGGTAGAATGATCAGGCTCAGGCATGGAAGATGGACTAGTAAGGGGAGCAGATTCGTCATCAGACATGACTCTTCTTCTTGCTCGTGGCCTACGAACCAACGAGCCTTCCTCCTGGTCCTCCTCATCTTCTAAGGTTTGAGTCCTATCCACTTTCCTTTTTGATGAGGAAGAATTTAAGATAATTTCTTGAGCCTTGGCCAAAGAGAGCTTTGAAATAGTTATAGAAGCAACGGTGACACCACGAGCGGGAAACCCTAACAAACAAAATGGATTAGAGAAGTTCAAAAAGAGAGAAAAGGGAAACGTAAAAAAAAAAACCTACCATGGGTTTTTACTTTCCAACCAAAACTTGCAGAAAGGTATTTCCAAGAACGTTCTTCCATTGGAGCGATCAACAAAAGTTTTTCTACCCAACCACGGAAACCGGAAATCTCCTCGACGGTTACCATGGTTTCTGAAAAAAGACAAAAACAGCCATGGTACTGAACATCTATCAAGAATAAGGAAATAAGTGAGTAAACAAAAACTTACATGCAAAGTTCTACTTCTCAGGGAAGGGTAAATTTTCTTCACCTACTAATCCATCTGTAGGGGCAACAACAAACCTGGCATACCAACCTCTATCTTTATCATCATCAGGATTGACTAAAACTCTCTTACTCCTAGCCACAAGAGTAAAGATTCCTCGGCGGAATAACTTGGAGAGTAGAGGTGAATAAGATGATAAAAGGTAAAAGGAAGCGAAGCTAAGTTAGCCAAATATCTGAGGCATGCTACTGCCCTCCAGACGATAGGACCGATTTGTCCCAAACACACGTTAAAAAATCGACAAAACTCTATAATGACAGGGTCGATGGAAGGACTAAAACCCAAAGTAAAATGGTAGGTATATACAAAAGAATAGCCTGCTTTGTAAGAAGTTATCCTTTGATTTCATTGGGGACCAAGACCGGGAAATCAAATTTCCAATAACAGTCTCTGCGCACAAGAGAAATCAAACCCTCATTAACTTGAGTTGGTAAAGATCAACGCGATCATGAGGCGTCATGGAAGAAAGATGTTTTCTTATGGCTTTACTGTCATTTACGGAAGAAAATTCAGCGGGTACAATCTCATCTACCTTTGGTTCGCGAAGTGGTTCACTGGACTCTCTACTTTTAGAAGAAGATCTAGAAGCTCTAGCCCTAGAATAAGATGGAGTAACAATAACCCTAGAAGTTGGTGGGGGAGTAATGTTACGTTGAGAAGAAAAAGACCCTCTAGAAGGTGTTCGGCCTAAACTCTTTAATCTACCGCCCCTCCTACTCGTGATCGGAGCAGAAGAAGGAGATAGTTCATCGAATATTATTACTTTTTTGGGGTCTAGGTTTAAAGAAGACATATTTGCAAGAAAGAAGGACTCGCAAGAAGCAAAATAAAGTTAGAAGTTTTTCGTAGAAGCAAAGGCAAAAATGAGTATTTATACACGAAGGCAACTGTAAAAAAATGGAAAGATACTGATGTGAAAGTCATTATTAAAACTGTCACTTCGTGACTGATGAATCCGCAAAAAGTCCTAAAGTGCGCTAATGAATTGCAGAACCAATCTGGAATCATCACGTGGCACATGCATTTAATAGAAGTGACAAGCAAAGTAAACGTTCAGAGACAGATGCAATGGCATGAGTAGAATGGCGGAAAAAAAATCCCCGCCATAAATGTGTATCCACTTACCAAATATTCAATTGATAAATAAATGGTAAGTGGGGGGACTATATGTATTGGTAAAAAATAGACATTACACATGTAATATCTTGTATGACAAAGCAGTATACGTGGAACAATGGAAGGGCGACAGCTGGATGAAAGCTTGGAAAGAGGTACGGAGCAAAGAGGTACGGGGTAAACACCCACGAGATAATTAGAAGAGGAACCTCCAGTCTAATCGAGAAGTTGGAGAGACACGGTCAGAATGAAAGATTCATAGATCTTCAATCAATGAGCTAAACGTTACAAAATCTTCACGCAATAGTTACGATTACCTATTGTAACGTTACATTAATGATATAAATATTCATTAATTCTCAATCATTAAGGAGAGTAGACGTTATATTAAGAAATTCCCTATAAAAGGGAGTAAAATCTCACTTGTATGGACACGTTCGAACCACTACCGAAATATACTTACTTTTATGCTATCTTGTTGCTTTCTTATTTATAATTATAAATCCTATTATTAGCTAATATATTTGGTTATCAGTAGCCCAAGTACTTCTTAAAATAACTTTGGCTAAGAATTCAATTCTTTGGTTAAACAATTACAACCCTCAAAGTGTCCAAATCCATGCTTTCACCGATCTAGAGCGCGGTAAATCTTAGCTAAGATCATAGGGATGAGGTATAAGTTTGTCCCTCGGTGCCATCCATCAAGGTCCTGGCGATCATGGCTAAGCGAGTATGAATCCTTTCCCCTTTCATTGGAAATATCAATAACCCCAAGAAGCAGACAACGAACATATAAACTCGACGGTGCACCCATCCCAATAAAGTAATGGCTAGTTCTTCATGGTGAAGACGATACGAATTGCTATGCCCATAACGCTCGTAAAGAAATTCCAAAGGGATGTATGATTTCTTTAGACAGAGCAGCTCATCATTCTTCTTAAAACCCAACATTTTCAGAAAATCGCGGGGAGTGCGATTCTCTGGTGCCAGTAATTCCGGACTATCCCATGGAAACTTGGCGAAGCTTCCTATTTCTTCTAGGAGAGGAGTCATTTCTCTATTGCCAAATCGGAAATATAGCTCTTTTCTCATCCAGAACATGGTAGCGGCTTCAATCAATTCCCTATTTGGTAGAATGTTTAGCAAGGACGTCAAGTCATCAAGTACTCTTTTCACATAATTTTTGTCGCAAGGTGCAAGGTCTTTCCACCAGTCGACAACTAGACTTGGTTTTGTAACACTTTATACTTATAGGCATATCATCTAAATGAGGCAGTATAGAGGAAAATAATAGAACTAGCTGATTAATTAGTTAACCCTATAGTCATGGTATCTAGATGAGTATACCAAAGGCGTGTTTTATAGTGTCCTATAGGCATGTTGTCTATTAAGAAAAGTGTGTGATCACTATAGACATGTTGTCTGAAGCATTCGGTAGCAGATACAGAAATAAGTGCAACAATTACTTAAGCTAACATGCTTTCAATAAAGTATCCGTGTCAGAAAAATTAAGTGTAGCGTGCGTGATCCTTATAGACATGTATCTATAAGTATACGACATATGAAACTAAATAACATATAGGCATATTGAATCAAATAGCAAATAGATCACGCAGAACCTATAGGCATATTTTCTACTCATTCATGCAAGTATTAGAATACCCTATTCATTAATACCCCGGCTGTTGTTTATAAATTATTACAGGCCCAGTAGAACAATGAAACAAAAACGAACCTAATAGGGCTATTACAGGCCCAAATACAATATTTACAAGCCCAACACAAGTACAAAGTAACCCAACAGTGCCTTTCTGGGCCTTCATCAGCCGTACTCTTGCATATCTAACAGGTCCGATATCCAAGCTTGCAAGCCCGTCTGATCAATGCTCATATCCAATAATACACACATCCCAATAAACCAGGCCCCAAACCTGAAAACAATTGCCGTGCTTACCCATTAGCGAATAACAAGAACATGGGGATCTAAGGCGCGTCATTCAAATAGCTCAGGGTTCCGGAAAAGACACACGAATTCCCTCTGTTACAATCATCAACAGAAAGGTTTTCTAAGTGTCATCTTAGGGGTGACAACTAACAGGTAAGAGGACACACATGTACAAAGACCTTACAATGAGCACACATGTGAGGCAAACAAGTTCAAAGCATGGATTTCTCAGGATGCACCAGAGTAGTTATAGGAAAAATGAATCCACAAAGCAATGAGCTGATCATGGAATAAAAAATGATAATGACATGCTCGAGAGACTCTCTTTTGGTGTACATATCACTACAGTCTTCGTAAGGATTCAAGGAAGGGCATAACTAAGAGTTGTAGACCAATTCAGGACAAGTAGAAGTGTTACTAAAGAAACCTAATATAGAAGCTCAGGGTCAACATTATCAACTCAACACCACAATTAGTCAGCAAACAAATGTTTAATACAAATTGATCACATATAGCAAGTTCAGTTTTGCACATCAAAGATTCCCTAGGCATTAAACTTGAGCAATCCTAACATTAGTAGATATGAGTGTACAGAACATGATGGTATTAAAATACGCAACCATAATGAGGATTGGTGATGTTTTAGACTTCAATACCACACAAGAAGATAGGTTACTTTGTGTGGTACCCAATTTTCGAGTGCTGTCTCAGTAGAAGAACCTGGTTTTTCTTGGTGTTCCAACTAATACTGTTGCGGCATAATAAGAAGCAGTAAAGTAAAAACACAGAGATTTTTACGTGGAAAACACCTGGCTCAAAAGGTGAAAAAACCACGACCTACTCCTCAGTAGGATTTGCTCAACTCTTCACTAAAAACTCTGAGCCAAACGGACTTACAAAATAAACTCATTTGTAATCCTAGGACTAACTCTAATCCCTTTGTAGTAACTAACCCCTAGCTAATTTCTTCACNNGTTCTTCTAGTTGAACTGTAGCCTTTGCATCGCACAATGATTCTGCTAGCAAAAATAACTCTGGGAATTTTGCTTTCAGACTTTGATTCACTTCAGCTTTGTGCGTGTTGAATTCCAGCAGAAATACATCAAGTATTTATAGAGTCAGTCATTGAGCTTGTCTTCCAATTTTAGTTCAAATCTACCTGGGTGAACCAATTCGAACCAAACTCAACTTCCTTTCTTTTGTTAATTTTCTTGTTGAATTCGACTTCAATTAATCATATCAGTTTGCAACCTTTTCACATTAGGAGACGATCTCTTGGTTCATTGATATTTCATATTCAAAACATCTCCTAAGCATATACGGTTCATGTGCCAGCTAGTTAGTTCAAGCTGTGTGCTCTGATGGACCTGGTTCAACTGGTCAGCCTTTTGTCAATCTTCAAAACTATG
>MDKJ01006673.1:0-20395 GCA_005239525.1 Nicotiana knightiana | reverse complement strand
GCGGGCCCGGGTCGGTCCCGGGTCGGGCCCGACCCACCTGCCACCCTTAGTTCATAGCCCAGTCTACCGTCATTTGTGAACTAATTTTCAAGATGCTAAAAAAGGATGTTGCAACCAAATGTATCGATGATTTTCAAAAGGCCTTCGATAGAATCAAGGAATATCTCTCAACACCACCAGTCCTGGTACCACCAGAGCCAGGTAGACCTCTGTTACTTTACCTTGCTGTGTTAGATGGAGCTTTCGGTTGCGTTCTTGGGCAACATGACGAAACAGGAAGGAAAGAGCAGGCCATTTACTATCTTAGCAAGGAATTCACTCCATATGAAGCCCGGTACTCTTTATTGGAACGCACTTGCTGTGCTCTGACTTGGGTCGCACAAAAGTTGAGGCACTATTTCTGTGCATATACGACGTAGCTCATATCAAGGATGGATCCGTTGAAATATATCTTTCAGAAGCCCATGCCCACTGGCCAAATGGCAAATCATGTTAAGTGAGTTCGACATTATTTACGTGACTCAGAAGGCGGTCAAGGGACATGCATTAGCAGATCATCTCGCTGAAAATTCTGTGGACGGGAAATACGAACCATTAAAAATGTATTTTCCCGATGAAGAAGTGTCATTCGTAGGAGAGGACATTGCAGAATCCTACGATAGTTGGAGGATGTTCTTCGATGGGGCCGCAAACTTCAAGGGCGTAGGTATTGGGGCAGTCTTAATATCAGAAACCGATCAACACTATCCAGTATCTACCAAACTCAGGTTCCCCTGCACCAACAACATGGCTGAATATGAGGCCTGCATTTTGGGGCTCAATTTGGCCATTGACATGAACGTTCAGGAGTTACTGGTGAGTGGTGATTCAGAACTATTGATACACCAAGTACAAGGAGAATGGGAGACCAAGAATTCCAAGATACTGCCATATCTACATCGTGTACAGGAGTTGAGAAAGAGCTTCACAAAGATAGAGTTCCGGCACGTCCCCAGAATCCAGAATGAGTTCGCCGATGCATTGGCTACCTTGTCATCTATGATCCAGAATCCAGACAAGAATTTCATCGATCCCATCCTAGTGAGAATCCACAATCAGCCGGCCTACTGCGCTCATGTTGAAGAAGAAGCAGATGGAAAGCCTTGGTTCATGATATCAAGGAGTACTTGGCAAAGGGAGAATATCCAGAACTTGCAAACGCTACTAAAAAATGCACGCTTCGAAGGTTGTCAAACAATTTCTTTCACAATGGAGGAATCCTGTATAGGAGGACTCCTGATTTGGGTTTACTAAGGTGTGTCAAAGCAAAAGAAGCAACAAACTACTGGAGGACATACATGCTGGTACATGTAGTCCTCATATGAACGGGTTTGTTCTAGCAAAGAAGATACTTCAGGACAGTTATTTCTGGATGACCATGGAAACGGATTGCATCCAGTATGTCCGGAAGTGCCACCATTTTTAGATACATGGGGATATGATAAAGGTACATCCGAGTGAGCTTAATGCGACAAGTTCATCATGGCCGTTCGCCGCCTGGGGCATGGATGTTATCGGACCAATCGAGCCTGCCGCCTCCAACGGACACAGGTTTATTCTAGTTGCCATTGATTACTTTACCAAAAAGGTCGAAGCAGCCTCTTACAAAGTAGTTACTAAGAAAGTAGTGGCCGACTTTGTCCGCGACCTCATAATTTGTCGATTCGGAGTTCCAGAGTCAATCATTACTGACAATGGTTCCAACCTCAACAGTGACCTGATGAGAACTATGTGTGAAACCTTCAAGGTCAAACACAAGAATTCCACAGTATACAGACATCAGATGAATGGAGCCGTTGAGGCTGCCAACAAGAATATCAAGAAGATATTGAGAAAGATGCACAAGCAATGGCATGAGAAGCTGTCATTTGCCTTACTGGGATATCGCACCACAGTCCTCACATCAACTGGGGCATTCCTTACATGTTGGTTTACGGTACAGAAGCCGTTATTCCTATCGAGGTTGAAATTCCATCCCTGAGAATCATACAAGAAACCGAACTCAGTGATGTAGAGTGGGTACGAAGCCGTTATGAGCAATTGGCCCTCATAGACGGAAAAATAATGAACGCAGTTTGTCATGGTCAGCTATATCAGAACAGAATGACCAGAGCCTTCAACAAGAAAGTCAAGCAGAGACGATTCACACTGGGGCAACTGGTGTTAAAGAAGATCTTTCCTCACCAAGACGAAGCAATAGGGAAATTATCTCCCAATTGGCAAGGCCCGTACGTGGTTCACCGAGTGTTGACAGGAGGAGCACTCATACTTGCAGAAATGGATGGAGAAATCTGGCCAAAGCCAATCAACTCAGATGCAGTCAAGCGCTACTATGTGTAACTTTTATGCTTTTCTCAAATGATGTAAATTGAACTACGCCTGACCGGACTCCCGTTTAAGAGGGAATACGTGGGCAGCCCTATGGGTTCGATCACATTTTAATAAAATTTCATTTCCCCCACGAATGGAAACTGGGGTAGAATTTTGAGGAGGGACCACAAAATTCTGAAGCAAATGCAGCCAGGCACCGCACAAGCAACAACCATAAGCATTCACCCACCAAGCTGGGGCAGAATTTTGAGGAGGACCCTAAAAATTCCATAGCAAGAGAGGTCTCAATGCCTTGAACCGCGTCGTGGTCGTCGGTTCATCCAAAATTATTATTACTTTAAATTATATGTTATGTTCTTATAAAACCATGCATATTTGCTTTCTCAAAATGACAGCTTGTTTAGCAACGCTACCGCTGTGATATGAACAACAAAGTCCGCATTGTCAAGCAGACAGGCCGAGCCGAGCCAATGGGAATGCGAACTAATCTTCCCCTTTACAGAACTAACAATTTATCATTGAATGCAGGCACCAAGACGCTAAAGCCTAGAACACATTACTATCTTCGCAAAATGCATATTTCTTAAGGACACGCTCTCAAACTCGTCGCACATGCCGACGCCTACTATCATCACAAACAATGCTTATTCACCACAATCGTATCACCGTAGTTTATCATCAGCTAGGAACTCTTACTGTTATTTTATTTCCTACACTGCATAAGGCTACCATTCTGCCTTCCGAGGTTCTATGCTACCTTCCCTGCCTTTTATTTCCTGCACTGCATAAGGCTACCATTCTGCCTTCCGAGGTTCTACGCTACCTCCCCTGCATTTTATTTCCTGCACTGCATAAGGCTACCATTCTGCCTTCCGAGGTTCTACGATACCTCCCCCGCATTTTATTTCCTGCACTGCATAAGGCTACCATTATGCCTTCCGAGGTTCTACGCTACCTCCCCTGCATTTTACTTCATTGCATAAAACTCCTATCTACCTTTTCAAAGCAACCACCTCTCATGACGTTACTTATTTATGCTTCTCTCGGGCTAAGCTCTGCCCCTCTTTTCTTTCGCAAATCTCAAGACTAAACTTTGTCTTGTTAGCATGATACCACTGCATTCTTCATGGGCTGAAATATCGCCAACTTGTCCAAAGGCGTCATCGTTCGGAGGAACCATCTTCATGGCCCGAGAACATCATTTCATGGCCTGAGGATCTCTTTTATTCAACTTGCATATCATTATTCAAAGGTACCATGGTTTGGAGGCACCATCCCCATGGACCGAGAACGTCATTTCATAGCCTGCGAATCCCGCACTAAGCGATACATGGCGCAGGACATCATGGTCTAAGGACAATCATCCTCAATTGTCCAAAGACAACATTCATAGTCCAACGAAAACTTGCATCATGTTTATATTATGCACGATATACGCTTGTTATTTATTTGTAGGTAATCCGGCCGGGACAGCCAACCAGGAAGGAGCGGACCGCTCCAGTTCTCCGATACAACCCCGAAAGACCTTCCTACTTTTCCTTACCTCGCACCTTGTATCCGTTATTGTAAAACATCACCGGTATATTTCGCTGACGATTCCGGAACTACATATGGCCTGATTCCTGTAAAACCAGGGATATGAGGCAGCTCATAAGCCAGAGTGCGGCCTAATTCTATCCCACAGTTTCGTTCGGTCAAAATTGGCCATCATATCTTTACCCGACAACTCATTCATCCTTCCCGGGTAAAGAGGGGCAGCTGTTGATACCCAATTTTTTCTCAAACTATTTTTTAAACTTGCATATATACCTTCAAAATCACTCATTACAGTAACTGGTATTTTTCCCATAATTTTTTCGTATTTTTACCAAATTATTTTCCTGTTTATTTAATACTTTATATTCTATAATTATTCATAAATGATGTTATAAATAATTTCAAATCATTTTCTTGACCAATATGTTATTCACATCCTATTTAATTCCCTTAGGACTTAATCATTTTACAAATTAGCCAATATTGGCATTATTTAGCTAATTTTAGCAATTTTTGCAATAATAGCACAAATGTAGATTTATACCATTTTAAAATCAATAAACGATAATTTATGTTCTTATATATTAGTTACTCGCCTTAATTTCATTTATTTGGTCTTAATTTCATTTTTACACAATTATTAGCTATTTTATTAATTAATTATCTTATTTAATTGGGTATTTAATGTTTAACCACATTTCTATTTAAATTATAACCAGTTTTTAACCCAAACCAACCCCACCTTACCTTTAACCCGTTAACCGACCCAGCCCAAACCAAACCCCATACCCGGCCCAACTTCTAATCAATCTGAGCCGTTGATCAAAATAGATCAACAGTCCAGACACCCCTTACCATAATTAAACCCCAATGACCCCCCTCCGACCTCTCATTTGCCATCTCTCATTCTCTCTCTATCTATCTCTGGTTCTCTCTAGAACCTTCCTTGGCTTCTCTATTCCGATGAAGTCCATTCATCTTCTCCGACTGGTTCTCTCGCCGGAAACCATGGCTCCTGATCATCTCCTGGTTACTTGTTCACCCTGCACGGTCCAGTGATACATTAGGGTCCTCAGATGAACCTGGAGCGGTTCACTCACCTCCTATGGGTCTCTTGCCATGTTCCGGCCACCCCCCGACCATGTGAGTAAGTTTGCAGTACCCCTCACCTAAATCGAGGTCGTTCATGAGGTTTGCCCTCTCTTCTGTGTTCCACGAAACCCTAGTCCTCTGTATTTTTGGGTTTTTCTTAAGATACGTTTTATATTTACCATATTATAAAGTTTCTTTATAGTTTTTCTCCGGAAAATCTCGTTTTTTAACAGTTTCAAAACTAGGGTTTCTCGACCCTGTTCTCAAACGACTTTCTTTTTATTTTTAACCATCTATGCTATGTTTAAGAGATTATCTCATGATTTTGTGTTATCTGAATTGTTATTGATGAAACCCTAGTGTTCTGGGTTTACCTTTATCACTTAACTATGTGTATCCATTGCCGTGACCTTTAATTGTTTGCTTTTTCTATGAGCATTACTCTATGTTGATCAATGACTGTTGTTTAAATTCTTAATAAATCCGACCATTTACTTTATTGATTATTTACCTATTTATTTTGTACTAATTTTGTGTAAAACTCCCTAAGCCTATGATGTTTTCCGTGAATAGATGATCTTGTATATGTCCTCTATAATTCTGTACCATTTTTTGAATTCTTTCCATACTTATGTGGTACTTTCCTTAACTATATTGGATTCTCTGTAATTGTAATTGCATCCGAGATTCTTTCAATTGATTTCAAAACTGATACCCTACTTTACTTTATAAATATAATGTTAGTTCAACTTTCCTTAATTATATACTATGTATTTGGCTTTTATTATGTTCTATGTGATTTCCTTGTCCCTAATTAAACAAAATCAGTCTTCTAAGTTGATTTCTTTTCCTTATTTTACCAGTCCAGTTCGTCTTAATTGATGTTGATTGATTTTTATTTCCGTAATTTGCCTATGCACTACTCATTTTCAAAACTATATAAAGATCTGTCTTCCCTCTTCACAAACACCCGAAAATTCACACACAGACTGATATTGAGAGCCCTGATACACACAGACATTGCTTTGAACTTTTCTGTGCTTTCATACACTTATTGCTCTCTGCATCTATTTCTGACTACTCAGTCGGCTGAAAGCCAAGACTGAGTAACCTCTATTGCTCTTGTGCTCCTGCTACTACTGTCATACTGTTGCCCTCTCATTCTGCATACTATTGTTCTACTGCTGTTCTCTTTGTCATGTATACTGCTGTTTGCTGCTCTATCTCTTTGCACTTTGCTGTTCTATACCCTTGACTGGTATGTTCCTAATTTAAGTTTACAGAGTCTCAACACAATATGTTTCAGTTGATATACTTGTTATTCCTTTTGTGCTTTATTTTATGGTTCTTTTGCCTACCATGTAACTAACATGCTTCTATGATTTCCCCCTACCCTTTTAGTATAAGATGTCTCATGCTCTACCTTGTATGATTTACTATAACCCTGTTCGACTCCCATGGAGTCAACAGGCCTGTCTCAAATGACTGATGTTCTTATATGTTCTCTTCCTCTACTTAGCTTCCAATACTACAGACCTGTGTCCCCCACATGATACCTAAATGCTGTATGATTCTGACTCTATACCTAATATGTGACTCTACTTGATATGTGATGTTTTATGATAACTATGTGATAATTGTTTGAAAACCTATAACTCTATTCTGCTGCTACCATGTGAATTATTTGTCCCTAACTCCCTACCCTTGTTTGTGTTTGTCTCTTACACTCTGCATCTTTGCCGTGTTGTGGTTAGCCTGCTTCTTTCCTTTTGCAAACTAGTTTTCATAAACCCTTACACTGTCCTCTGAAGTTATATTTCAAAATTGTTACTTCAGACTCTTTTCAAACTCCAATTCTCTTTTTAAACTTTAAGCACTTCCCACTACTCTTAGACTATAGGTTCAGCCCCCTTCGTGTGAGCACTGCCTTGGGGACCTTTGAGTACCCATTGAACTCTGACACACAAGGCTGATGGCTGACACTTCACACTGCACTTACTCATCCTTGGCTAGGGTACCTGGGTGTGAGCACTGTCCAGGATCTTCTGAGGTCCTTAGAGACTATGACACACTTGGGTTAAAAGGTCATGTCATATGGCAAATGGATCTGGTACTTTGGGCCTACTGTTAGGCTCTCTATAGTATAGCTTCTTGATTTGCCTTTATTCAGTTGTGTAATTCATTATTCTTGGCCTGTAATAATCTGTAAACGAATATTTGGGGCTGGGTATTGAAAGGGTGGGGATTATGCATGCTTAGATAGTTATGGGTGAAAATCATGACTATAGGATTTATTTACCTATGTGTGCAAGAGTATCATGTTTAGGATATGCATACCATGCATTAGAAGCCATGTTTAAGTTCTTTATTTCAGTATATCTATTATATTCATGTCATTTTATAAGCCCTGCTCACAGTTCATCACTATAACAAAGTAATAAACTACTGCATTCTCATAAGTACTACATTTAGAAACCATGTTTTAGGTATCCATGTGTGCATTAGATATCATGTACTCTAAGACTTTGCGTTCAACATATTTGTTTCAAGTTATATTCTATCGAACACCTAGTCAGTATGTATTAAATCTAGGAACCTCGCTAAAACCGTGTTAAATAGTTTAAAAGTTTTTCTGCAAATCTATTATCCTTTATGTGTTTAACATCAGAGTTAAATATGTATTTCACTCTTTAAAAGGAATAATCAGTATTACGAACGCCTAGACAAACTTTAGGCCTAATATTCATTAAAACCAAAATTGGTCGTTCTATTTCTGGCTTGTGTTAAAAGAGATCTTTATAATTAATCAATCCTTAGAACTTTGCTGTTTGTCATTGTTTTCACTCCTGCTTTGCCTAACAACTAATGGATTTTCCAAACAATTATTCGTTCTACAATATCATTATGTTCGAATCCTTGCTCTGTTTTTTTAGAACTTCTGGTTTTCTGAAATAGCTTACTCATTCTCCTTTTCACTAAGGTTTTTTTCCTTAAACTACTGACTGCTACTCTGCTTCAAACTGCTTAATCTTTTAAACTCACTTCCCCTTTTGGATCACTCTGTTATTTTAAGAGCATGGTTTACTGATTTCTCTGAAGCTTCCTATTTACTTTTTACTAGGGACTTCACTAAATTGCTGTGCATTTTTAATTCCTGCTCCAACCTTTAAATCACTGGAATTTTAAAAATCAATCATTCTCTTCTCAAAACCATTCTGTCCCTTTAAACTCCCTGCTTTATTACTGAGTCTCAAGAAACCCCCCAAAACTTCTGAAACCTACTGTTTTCCAAACTCGGAATCCCTGTTTTAAATCCTGATTTTTAGACTTTCTTTGTGTTTGAGACGTGCTATTTACATGCCTTACTTGCGGAGGGGTACTTGAGCCATATGTTTGTTATGTGTATCCCATATGTATAAGTCCTAACAGTTTTCTACTTGTCACTTAGAATTTTATCCTTTAAACCTAGGGGTTCAACCTAGTACGCACCTTGTAGGATTTAGTAGTCCTAAACACCTCCCGGGAGTTATAGGATGGGACGGGTAATAGCACACAATAAGCTTTCGTGACCAGCATGCAATAAGCTTTCATGACCAGTATGCGCTTCTTTAAATAACCTCTACGGGGTGGGAAGGGTAGAATACAGATATGATGATCGGTGCACTAATACCCTGTGTATCCCCTCTTCGAGGAGTGATTACCGGGTATTGCATTGATGTGATCCGTATTATTTTAAACCTAGGACAATTCTTTTTCAAATGTTTTACTCTAATGTTTTCCCAAAACCTTTAAATATTTTCGTACTTGTTTGAAATCCCCTCTTATATGAACCTTACTTGCTATTTGTTTATTGTCCAAATTCACAAAGCTTCTTGGTTGGGACCCACAGTTGTGGATCTTGAGGGGTGCCTAACACCTTCCCCTTAGGATAACTTCAAGCCCTCACCCAATCTCTAGTAATGCAAACTAGTTCATGAGTTATCTACTCTAGGTGCCCTAACGCACCACAAAAATCGTTAAGTGGCGACTCTTCCTTAAAACTCTTCCTTTAAGGAGTTGTCCAGAATGTCTTGAACCCGATCTCTCCGCACCTGACCCGTGCGAGGAAAAAGGGGGGCGCGACAGCCTTCCTGTCCTTACTTGATTTCCTCTTACTTGCTACTAGTTGCACCATGCTTAGGTAGTTTTACTTTATTCTTGTCTGTTATTTTTCCTGAACTGTTTAATTAAGCCGTATCCAGCATACTTTTGCATTTCATATTTAAATTGGGACTACGGATCGAGATCCGGGAGCTTTCCCCCTGTACTGCATTGCATATTTAAATTGGGACTACGGACGGAGATCCGGGAGCTTTCCCTTGTACTACATAGCATATTTAAATTTGGACTACGGACTGAGATCCGGGAGTTTTCCGCTTATACTGCATTGCATATTTACTGTTGAGATATATGTTGCGCTGAGACGAGAGCTCTCTTTCTGTTATTTAATCTTGCCCATTTATATTAATCCTGTTTATCGTTGCTTATCTATATTTCACTGTTTAAATTTATATCTGACTTGTTTTAAAACTCAGTAGAGCCTCAACCTGACCTCGTCACTACTTGACTGGGGTTAGGCTTGGCACGTACTGAGTACTGAATGTGGAGTACTCACGCCCTTTCCTGCGCTTGTTTTCCCTATGTGCAGATCCATGTACCATTGCACCATACAGTGGCTAGGTGTATCTTAGCATCTAGGAGACCGCGAGGTAATTCTACCGCATCTGCAGGATATCACGAGTCCCCTTCCTACTCTAGTATAGATATAGGAGATATATAGATACATTTTCCTTATTCCTTTGTATAGAGCTATAGTAGTTCAGAGTTTGTGACTTTGTGATGTTCCGGGTTTTGGGAAAGTAAAAGCTGTAAATGCCGAGCGGCTAAAAATTTTATAGTATTGCTTCTTCTTTACTGTTTCTACTATTGTTTTGCCTTATTTTCCGCAAGTTTTAGGCTTACCTAGTCATAGGAACTAGGTGCCGTCACGAGACCGTTTGGAGGGTAATTCGGGTCGTGACAGCGAGGGATATGATAATAAGCACAACAAGTGCTATTGGTCTAAGGTAATTAATATTTGTCACTAGTAATGAGAACCTTACCTTTCTTATTGTTTAATAATATTAAAGGTTTA
Source organism: Nicotiana knightiana (assembly GCA_005239525.1). Classification (NCBI taxonomy): domain Eukaryota; kingdom Viridiplantae; phylum Streptophyta; class Magnoliopsida; order Solanales; family Solanaceae; genus Nicotiana; species Nicotiana knightiana. The sequence goes on along the minus strand of MDKJ01006673.1, from coordinate 10,224 downwards.
AAAGGTAATAACAAGCTATAGTTGTGAATGATAGCAGGTACTGAAAATTAGTACCTAGAAAAAGGTGAGTGAGTATAAAAATACTCTTAATGAAGTAGCAGAGTTCGGTTTAATAACTAAAGAAGTCCATGTTAAGGACTTGCTCAAATCTTCACCTACGTAAACACAAGAATGGTTTTGTTTCGATCAAAGTTTGGGATACAAAACTTGATAAGTGTTTATGAATTGAGGAAGTAGCACACGACCATAATCAGGTACTAAAACTCACGTTGAACAAGTTGTGGAGTTGATATGATTTATGTGTATAAAGCTTTTCCGTCTTGTCTTATAGGAATTGTGGTTTAATAGAACTTAATGTAACCATCAATTTCGACAAAGTCTTGAATAGTTTATCCAAGTAGTAGATTTAAATCGAAAGATACCTACTATATGCATGAATCTTATACACAACATCAGTCACTAACTAAGTGGGGGGATTGTTAGATTAGTTAGTGTTTGATGGTACTATTTGAGAAGAGGTTGTTTTGTCCTTCATTGGAAGAAGAAAGAAAGAAAGAAGTGTTTAAAAGCATTTCTTTGTCTTATATAGTTTGAATATTTTAAGGGATGTTTAGGAGAGAAATTGGAATTTTACTATATTGTTAATTGCCAAGATTAGGCCTTGGGCCAATTAAGTAGCCCAAAATTATTATTTCAGTCACCTATTATTTATTAATTAATTAAAAATATTTTGAAATTAATTTCAGGAAAACATTTTCTTAACAGTTTTTAAAAAAATTTCAAAATAGGTGACTATTAGTTTTAAAAGGTGCTGTTAATTCCAACAGACTCCTAGAATGTCAAGACCCAAAATCCCAACTAGTCGTGATGACATCTAATCCTACCCGCTAGGTAAGCCAATTAACAACTAACCAATTTAATTAGATTTATTGGATAAATAAATGATAAAATAATTGAACCTTAATACATCTTCCAAGGACCGGTAGTACAAATCATGAGCTTCTGAGATTGGAATTTAAAAAGCTGGTATGAAATAATACATCATCTGTTTGAAATGTACATAAACAAAATTTTAATAATCTAAGGCTACCATGGACAAGAGGCAGCTACAACCAGAACGTAGGTACATCTTCAAATCCTGCTCCCATCGATCACAACAATACATCAACCAACATCTGCACGTAAGGTGCATAAGTGTAGTATTAGTACAACCGACCCCATGTACTCAATAAGTAACAAACCTAACCTTAGGTTGAAAGTATTGACGAACTAGAAAAGGTCTGATCTAACACCAATAGCCAATAACAATTCATAACAATATAGTGCAGGTAATAAAAGAAGTATGTCAGAAATAAAGTGCTTAGCTCGTTCACAGTTCTAGAAAATAGGCATGTTTTTCAAGTATCTCAGTGAAAACCATCTTTTACCGAAATTGCCAAAAAAATATGAGTAAGAATGAAAACTGTGATTTTCCCAAAAATCCTTTCAACAAAAAAAAGAAGATGTTCCATTTTTCTTTCCAGATAGCCAGTGTAACATATATCACTATGCCCATATGAAAATATGTGTGAGAAGTCACGAATGACGTGATACCGTACAACATGAGAAAAATACATCTTTATGCCTTTATGTCAAGTGTGCATATCAAATGCGATGCAACTCAGTGATAAAATCATATGCATACTCTCATAGTATCAATCACTCAGTCCTCCCAGTCACTCAGTCCTCCTATTCATTCAGTCCTCACAGTCACTCAGTCATCCCAATCACTTGGCACTCGACACTCGCACTCAGTAGGTACCTGCGCTTACTGGGGGTGTGTACAGACTCTGGAAGGGGTCCCTCAGTCCAAATGCTATATCAAGCCAATCATGGCATAAAATCAATGAAACATGTTGCGGCGTGCAGCTCGGTCCCATAAATATCCTCACAATCAGGCTCGTGGCCTTACTCAGTCATTAATCTCTCCAGTCTCTCGGGCTCTCAATGACATGAAAATCAGCCCAAAAAAAATGATGTGATGTATCAATAAATGGAAACAGAGACTGAGATATGATATGCATATGAATGCGTATGATTGAGTATGTAATGCCATGAAAGCAGATAGCTCAACAACAGAAATGACCTCGGTTGGTCTCAATAGAATAAGCAAGTAGCCTAGACATGATTTCTAACATGGATCACAACTCAAGAGCGCATGTGCTTAGAAATTTCATGGTTACTGCTAAGGTCCGCTAACTACACAATACCACAGAAGTAGCAGAGTTATAATTCACATGGTGCACGCCCACACGCCCTCCACCTAGCATGTGCATCACCTCAACACCAAACGCATAACATGTAATTCAGCGTTTCATACCCTCAACACTAAGTTTAGAAGTGTTACTTACCTCGAACAAGCCAAATCCAATATTGAGCAAGCGAAACGATGCTCCAAAGATGCCATCATGCGTGTATCAACCTCCGAACAACTCAAAACTAACCAAAAGCAACTCAAATACATAAAATAATGCCAAAGAAAACAAACTCAATCGATAAAGGTCGAATATTTAATCAAAAGCCCAAAATCGGCCAACAAGTCCAACCCGGGCCCGTACTTCAGAACCCGACAAAACTCATTCCAACAACCCATTCAATTACGAGTCCAACCATACTAGTTTTACTCAAATTCGACTCCAAATCGATGTTCAAAACTAATAAAATTCACATTATGGAACTTTAGGCTAAACACCCCAATTTCTCTTTAAAATTCATCAACCAATGCCAAAAATGAAGATAGATTCATGAAATAAGATCAAAACCAAGTGTAGAACACTTACCCTAATCATGGTGATGAAGATTTCTCCAGAAATTGTCTCAATCTGAGTCCCACATCTCAAAATATGATAAAAGAACCAAAGCCTCGATTTATAGCATTCTGCCAGCATTTTCTCACCTGTGGCACATTATCCGCTTCTGTGGTGTCAATTCTGCGACACGAGCTCCGCTTATGCGAACTCCACTAGCGAGCTGACCCCTCGCACCTGCAGATCTCCATCCGCTTCTGCGCAATCACAGGTGCGAAGCCAAGCACGCTTCTGCGCTAAATCTCGCTTCTGCGCCCAAGATCTTCGCTTCTGCGGGACCGCAGATGCGCCTGAAAGTCCCGCTTCTGCGATCTATTCTAGCCACGCCTTTCATCGCTTCTTCGACCAACTGTCCGCATCTGCGTCCATTCTTCCGCATATGTGGAAACACCAGAACCAGCAACCTTCAGGAATGCACTATGAAATGAAAAATGATCTGAACCTCGTCCGAAACTCACCCAAGCCCCTCGGGACCCCGTCCACATATACCAACAATTCCCATAACACAAAACGGACCTACTTGAGGCCTCAAATCACACATAGCAACATCAAAACGATGAATCGCGCCTCAAATCAAAATCTATGAACTTTGAACTTTCAAATTTCTAAAACTCGCACCGAAACATATCAAATCAACCTGGAATGAACCCAAATTTTCACACAAGTCCCGAGTAACACAACGAAGCTATCCTAATTTCCGGAACCACAATCCGAATCCGATATCCTCAAAGTCAACTTCCAGTCAACTTTCAGTCAAACTTGGTCAACTCTTCCAACTTAAAGCTTCAACAATGAAATTCCTTCCTCCAAATCGATTTCGAATAGCTTGAAAGCCAAAACTGATGATTCATTTAAGCCATAATACATCATACGGAGCTACTATGCCCGTAAACTACCGAGCGAAGTGCAAATTCTCAAAACAAACGGTCAGGTCGTTACATTCTCCCCTACTTAAACATACGTTCGTCCTCGAACGTGCCCAGAGTTGTTCTTAAGCCATAAAATTATCGTGTAACCTTACCATGCACATACCCGGGGGTGATCCCACGTCACCCTATCCCATATAGGCCCGACAACACAACATACTGAAGATCATTACTCCAACCTTAGCCCGTAAATCTTAGAATCAAATTTCCAATATCCGGAATCTGTTATAAGACCCACATCTCGCATCTACACGCTGAATAAGTCTAAACAAGCTGTATCGAGCCATAACCATAACCTAGATGTAGTCACATTATATACCGCATGACCCGAATACTTATAACAACATCTCCAATCACATTAGCTACCCAAAATAACCCAATTTCGATAACAAACCTCATGTCAAACAAAACCTCGTTCTAAAAGCTTCATACACCGCTGATGATGAAAGAAACACACGAAAACTCATAACCATTCACCATGCCAACAAGTCTTGGATCTCCTTCTCTAACTATAGCCAAATTCTAAGCCGTCTTTCGATACTATCCTTCCAAATATACCGCAATCAAATCCATTAGCATCATCCTAGATCCGACGACTTCATCTTATCAAATACCAACTACTCTACTAACATTAAACACCAATACTACCCAGAGCCACAAACCGTGCAATCCATGCACCCATATGCAATAATTCAAATGTACTAAACCATGGAAAATGACTCAAACGAGAGAACCATCCTGCAAGCTCAATACATACCGCCACAATGCAATGCTAAAATCACATCCACACCGTAGAACCATAACACATGAATATAACATAAAAAATCATTTCTCAACATAACTCTGCTGCAATGCGTGACCCCATCCAAACACTAGTCCGTATGAAATAGCTCATCCACTATACTCAAAATCAATAACCACGCACAATTAGACATTAAGTACCCCAATTGCATGACCATAAACACGGAGGAACCAATAACACAATACCATAGGCCGGAAAGAACATCACCCAATGCGCAATCAGTCGTGCATCAGCCAAATACCCATCTCACCCAAATTCCGCTATTAGCCCCCAATAGAACTGCACTATGTGTGAATATAACCAACAAATCACAACCCCTCGTAACATAGAAGAGTAACTCGCAGAACATATTAGAACACGAATAAGCTCAACACCAACCGAATGGCACATCCCTAAAAAGTAGCAGTATGAAGTCAACCAACCCGACCCAGTGTAGAATGCATCCTCATTGGCCTACCAACGGGCCCCGAATCAACTCTAGTCATCCACAAATAGATAAATAACCATCTAAAGGTCCACAATGAGTGAATTATAACAATTACTATCATTTGGCTAGCTCTGGCCATCACTTAAAAGTCCACAACTACGAAATAATTTGTTTATAAGAACTCCCCGTTTCCAAATCCATAGAATACATGAATCACCTTATTTGATTCTAGCTCCACCGCCCGAATGTCTAACACATCTCTCATACACTATCATACCACGAGGAATACTTCTATAATTCTTCAGTTCCACATAGCACAAATCCGAACAACAATGGTAAATCAACGAGCGAGCACCGCAATATCAATGAAGCATTCGTAAATTAAAACACAATGCTCCTTCTGAAATGCGCACCTTTCTCAGGTAATACCAAGCACTAATATCATTCACCTAGTCATCTAAAATCGTCCATGCTGCCTAAGAATTTATGACCTTTATTTTAAAACTAAATTGTGATCTTGCACATGCAAACCTTAATCTCACACAACACACCGCATCTATTATGCCGTCGTATGAAAAATACGAGAACCTCATAATCAACTATGAGTCACAAGCAAACTACATACTCAATTAGCCAGGAACCTTCCATTTGATCTCATCCAGGAGAAAATCACAATATTCCACATGTTCTTCACGCTAGTAGGAAGTATCCATCTCAAATCGTGGTAGAAATCATCGAGAACTCTTCGGAATCGATTTGCATATAACCAAGCTATCAGAGCCGAACCCCCTAACTGAACCAAGCCACAGGTCACCAAAACCTAAGAGCATTACGACGAAACACCTATAGAGACTCGCCACCTCATAGGTACCCAAGGACCGATCATACCCATTGTTGTGTTGATCCAATGTACTACTAAAATATCCTATTTCTATGAGTTCCTTCTGAATTGCCTTCAAGTTGATACTTTTCCTTGCCAGAACGCCACGATCCTTAACCAAATCTCATCACACAAGAGATCTTAGCATGAAACCACAATGCCCTAAGGCCCATAAGCCGCTGAATTCTCTCTTAAGCACCGAAAAAAATACCACAACTAATATACCCACTCTAAAGAGAACTTCTGCGAATCAAAAGGCGTTTCCTTCACCTTACTGATACTAATATGTAAAATCTATAAGGATATAGAAATACCACGAGTCTCAACACCATCCAATGCAAATATCAGATCCTAGCCATATACCAAGTCGAAATTCTCAATTGCTACATATAAATATTGAATCCATTAGAACCATTCTCGAGAGTCATTCACTCTGCTCAAATATCACATGCACCGCCCCAAATGGGCTAAACGACTTGTGGACCCATTAGCACGAAGACACCCAAAGAAGTAATCCCCACCTAACGCAACCAAGAAAATTCCTACTCCATGCACACTACATCCTTCATAAATAACCACTTAATCAGTCCATGAACTCCCATATACCCATAGAGTGTAATACAACCCGTATCAAGAAATTCCCTTACTCGAGTGATCCTCAATCTCAACCTCTGCAAATCATAACTAATTCACCAGCATGCCTCAAACTGAAACCAATACAACACATAACCGTGCAATTAAATCGTCGATGAGACTTCCCACTTGGCTCAAAGCCGTTTAGTAAAACATATGATAACTTACAATAACCATAACCCATTACTTCCATAATACCATAGTGATATTCAACTAAATCCTTCATAAGCTCATGTAATACAGACCATCTAATACCTCAAATCATCTGCGACTCTCGCATTCATCCTCGTGATGGTCCGATCGACTATTACAACCAATCCAAACTCAAATCGCACAAATATAGACCATTGATAGATAATAAATACTCCACAAGCCCTCATAAAAATCACACATCCGTGAGTATCATTATGAAACCACGGTTTGAACAGTCACTCTGCTCTTCTGTGAGTATCATCATGAAACCTTTTCACTGTCTAGTAACATGAGAGCATATCTCAGCTCCTATCATAGATGTACATATCGATTTAAGTGGTCGCTTGTCCATATAAAATTTCTGAGAAATTTGAGGTTTTTACAAATCCACCACAGGAAGATATTTTGTTTGCCCATCTTAGTATGACTTTCATATCCACTTAGATCATCCCATAGTAAGTAGCTCACTTTGTTCCTAGTATCGTGATTGCCCGTGACGTAATCCTGTATTGCAGTTTGGGAGTTAATATAACAAAAGCATGTCGAACTCGTAATAAATATATATTTTCTCTTTATACCCCCACAACATGTGTTAATTGTGTTCCTTAGTTAGCGAATTCACTGTTCTAGTTTCCCAACACTTGTTCGATAACTATGAGAGAACGTGTCTGTTGAAACATGTCACTGCATAGTTTTGAAGATTGACAAATGGCTGAACAGTTGAACCAGGTCCATCAGAGCACACATCTTGAACTGAATAGCTGGCACATGAACCGTATATACATAGGAGATATTTGTGAATGTGAAATATCAATGAACCAAGAGATTGTCTCCTAATGCGAAAAGGTTGCAAACTGATGAGAAGATTGAAGTCGAATTCAGCAAGGAAAGTAACAAAAGAAAGGAAGTTGAGTTTGATACGAATTTGTTCCCCCAGGTAGAGTTGGACTAGAATTGTACGACAAGCTCAACAACAAACTCTATAAATACTCGATGTATTTCTACTGGAATTCTACGCGCACAAAAGCTGAAGTGAATCAAAATCTGAAAGCAAAGTTTCCAGAGTTATTTTGCTAGCAGAATCATTGTGCGACACAAAGGCTACAGTTCAACTAGAAGAACCAGTTCCATCTGATTAATTATTGAGCCTAGTTGATTGTAGTAGGAGTTTTAATATTGTATCTTTTTAGATTTCATAGAAGCAATTGTAATAGGTACGCATTGTTCAAGTTAGAGGTAACTTGAAGCTTGTAGAAATTAGCTGGGGGCTAGTAACTACAAAGGGACTAGAGTTAGTCCTAGGATTACAAAAGAGTATTTTGTAAGTCCGTTTGGCCCAGAGTTTTTAGTGAAGTGTTTGAGCAAATCCTACTGAGGAGTAGGTCGTGGTTTGTTCATCGTTTGAGCCAGGTGTTTTCCACGTAAAAATCTCTGTGTTTTTACTTTACTGATTTTAATATTCCACAACAGTAGAAGTAAGTACATCAAGAAGAGCCAGGTTCTTCCAGTTAGACAGCACTCGAAAAATTGGGTACCTCACAATTAACTTATATAACTGTATGGTATTGATGTCTAAAACATCAATTGGTATCAGAGCAGGTTATCCTTGAAAGGCTAACACCTTGGAGAAGATCAAGATGAGTGCACCACCTGGAAATTGGGAAGGTCAATCAACTGCAAGGCCACCACTCTTCAATGGCCAGTATTACTCTTGGTGGAAAAACAGGATGAAGGACCACCTAATTGGAGAAGACTATGAACTCTGGGACATAGTCACTGATGGTCCTCTAGCTACCATGATGAAGACTGCTGAAGGTATAAATATACCAAAGACTAGAGCTGATTGCACTGCTGAGGATCTGAAGAAATGGGAGAAGACGGCAAAGGCCAAAAAGTGGCTAATGTGTGGACTAGGTCCAGACGAGTACAGCAGAATCCAAAGCTGCACCACTGCCAAAGGGATCTGGGATACCTTGCAAGTAGCCCATGAAGGAACACCTCAGGTAAAAAGGTCAAGAGGTACTCTACTATACTCTCAGTATGAAAACTTCACTATGAAAGAAGGAGAGACTATCCAAGAGATGTACACAAGGTTCACAACCTTGACTAATGAACTGAAGTCTCTTGGAAGAGTCATTCTTGAAGAGGACTGGGTTGAGAAGATACTAACAAGGGTATTGCCTATTTCCTGGGAAAGCAAAATCACTGCTATCCAGGAATCCAAAAATATGGCAACCCCGAGATTAGATGAGCTGATTGGAAACCTCACTACCTATGAACTGAGAAGGCAAACAATGAAGATGGATGGTCCAAAGAAGGAAAGGAGTATAGCACTAAGAATCACTGGGGGAGCATATCTGGAGGATGATGAGATGGCCATGATCACCAAAGAATTCAGAAACTTTCTCATGAGGAAGAAGGGCATCTCTCTAGAGGAGGAAACTACAACAAAGCAAAAGCCCTAGAAAGGCCAACCAACAAGGGATGTTATAAATGTGGTAAGACTGACCATCTCATCAAAAACTGCCCTCAGTAGGAAGTAGAATGGAAAAAGGAAAGATATGAAAGAAGGAACAGGAAGAAGGAACATGTCCAACCCAAGAAAACCACAACAAAGGATATGGTTGTTGCTTGGGGGGAAAGTTCAGATGAGGAATCAGAAGATGGGGAGACTGAAGATCAGGCGCTCATGGAAATTGGAGAATCTGATGAGGAATCACATGAAGAACCAGAGGTAAGTATCTCCAATTTTAAAAACAAAGTAAAGTTCCTATCTAAAGAAAAACTCTCTGAGTTGCTACTTTGAGGAAACAACCAAAGAGAAGGATCAACTATCTAAAGAATGTGCAATGCTAAAAGCAAAGTGCATGAACCTGGAAATCAGAGTCAGTGAATCTGAAAAGAAAAACACTGACTTGTTGAACCAGGTTCATCCACTTGAAATTGAGATTCTAGAACTAAAATCTGAAAACTTAAAGCTAAAGCTAGGATCCAGTAAAAAGGTGGTTGATTATTATCATATCATTTTAGAAGAAAACATGGGAAAACTAAAAGATAACATGTATGCCAAGGATGAACAGATAAGAACTCTTAATGAATAACTTGGCAAAGTCAAACATGAATTAGATCGAACTTGTAAATGGAATAAATCCTCTGATGCCCTGATATGGCTTCAAGTGGATCATAGTAGCAACAGAAGAGGGATTGGCTTTGGAAGTCAATTGCCCAAGTGAGATCCCAGAAGCAAGTATCTCACTCTCCCTGAGAATAAAATCTACACCTATTGTGGTAAGACTGGGCACTACAAATATGAGTGTACTGCAAAAGAGCAGGCCAGTCGAAGAAATGAGAGGTTTGTAAAAAGGAAAAACTGGCTACCAAATTGGGCCAGAAAAAGTTTGATTCATCCATTCCCTCATAGAAAAGAACCCAAACTAGTTTGGGTTCTTAATACCAACCCCTGATTCTTTTGTAGGTTCAAGTGAGAGGAGGCAGTCAAATTTGGTATTTGGATAGTG
>ML438390.1:24695-67388 GCA_005239525.1 Nicotiana knightiana | reverse complement strand
TGTTGTAGCGGGGAATTCTCTTAGACTTTCTTTAAGTCGTCTCGTGTCTTCTGAGCTTTTATCATTTAGGTTGCTTGCAAATACCATGGCTGCCTAATTATCAGGCATCCTGGGTAACTGCATTTTTTCTCGTTGAAACATGTCTACAAACTCACGGAGTAGTTCCGTGTCTCCTTGTTTTATTTTGAATATGTCTTCCATTCTCTTCTCAACTTTTTGTGCACCAGAGTGTGCTTTTATAAACGAATCTGCAAGCTCAGCGAAAGAGTCAATAGACTTTTCAGGGAGAAGAGAATACCATGTTAGGGCTCCTTTGGTAAGTGTTTCCCCAAATTTTTTGACAAGGACTGATTCAGTCTCTTGTTTCGTTAAGTCATTGCCTTTTACCCCAGTAGTGGAAGCAGCCACATGGTCGTGTGGGTCAGTTGTTCCATCATATTTGAGAACGTCAGGCATTTTAAACTTTTTGGGTATAGGCAAGGGTGCCGCACTTGGCTTCCAAGGTTGTTGAGAATATCTATCAACATCGATGCCTTTGATGATAGGTGGTACTCCAGGAATTTGTTCGATGCGATCGTTCTGCTCCTTCATCTGTTTCTGCATGGTTAGCAGTAAATTTTGTAATTCTGAGTTATTAGATATACCTGGTCTCGATTTGAGAGATTCATTAGGAGTATCTCCTCTTCCTGAGTTTGCCAACCCAGACTGAGGATTTTCCATGGTGGTGGTGTTATTGGGGCGGTGGCATCGGCGATGTAGGTAATGCGGCCGGTAATCCTCTCGCAAATTCTTGCAAAGCTTGGCTCACATACTCTGCAATCATTTGCTTTGCACGATCTTGTTCCACAGTTTGATCATTATCACCATTGTTGTTATTGAAACTTTCTAGGGATTGTTCCCTCGAACCATGTGGTGTTCCTGAAGGCGATGGAACTGGGGTTTCACTCCTTTGCTGGTTGTTGTCGTTGGAGTTTGACATAATTTAGAGGATATCACTTGAAAAATATACAAAGATTATCAGATTCCCGGTAACGGAACTAATCTGTTTAACCAAAGAATTAGACCCTTTGACTAAAACTTATTTTTAAGATGAATACGGGCTACTGATAATCAAAGAAATGAAGAAAAATGAATAATAGACAGTATTGCATAAATAAAAAATCGAAGTTAATTGTATTCGAGAATCAGATGTCTTTACAAGCTGTATTCACCTCCCTTATATAGGAGATTCTTACAACGTACGACTCTTGCTATGATTACTCATTAATGACTAATTATGACATTAATGAGGCGTACAAAGGATAACGGTAATTGGGGTTCGGTTACATAACGTTCGAGTAATCAATTGTGGGTCCTTGAATCTGCCCGTAGCTTTGTCTAGATATATTCTGACCGTGCCTCTCTCCCGTTTTGATCAAGTTGAGTTTCCCGTGGCTGATAAGTTCGTGGGTTTACTGAACCGTGCCTCTTTATACCGTATCTCTTCTGAGAATCACATCCAGCTGTCACGTTTTCCTGTGTCCACGTGACCAGCTGAGTTGTCAAAAGCTGGCTAACGTGTGAAACTCTTTTTTACCAATACAATATCCACGTATATTAAGGACAAAAACAACACAAACTGTTTACAACTCTTGCTAGGTAACTTAGAAGGATAAATTCAAATTTCATATAATTCTATATTCAATTTGAAATGGGTTATAACGATTTGTTTTAGTTTCAAAATAAAACGGCCGATCTCAAATAAACGTCAATATAGAAAAAACGATATAAAAAATATAGTGCTTGGGAAAATAACAACTTCAACATCGGATAAGAAAGAGAAATATGCGTCATCGTCAACCTAAAATACAGTTAACAAACAAAAATGCTAGCTACTGATGGGGGAGAACATAAGACGAAATAAACGTTTTCCATCCCATGATATTTATATTTGAAAATTTCATATAATTATTTTCCACAAAAGCAATGATGACATGAACAGAACTGCAATTTGTGAGCAATTCATTCTTGACAATCAATATTTTATAATAACTGCAAAGGCTGGTTGTTAGTACGACTAAATGTTAGCCATGATAAATATACCAGACCAGATATTGCATCTAGTCCAAGATTATCATCAGAAAGAGTGGATATTCATGATATAACTATAATTGCAAGCATCTCAATATTCCACCTAATTAAACATTCAGAGAAAATTCAAAATACTAAATATAGATCAAAAGAAGTACAACAAACCCATAAATAATACAGATATTTGAAGACTCCATTTTATGTTATGGGTTTCAGATACATTATAAATACTTTGTATTTCATATAGAATGTTATTGATTGCCCGATTCTCCATTTTTGTTATTTGATCTTTGTTCCTTGCATACAAATCTGTTGCTACTTGCAAATGTTGAAGTACTGTGGATAATAACTTGACATAGGAATTTGATGGGTTATGGAAACTGATCAATAAGAAAATTAAAGCGGAGGAAGAGTGGGAGGCTAATTAAAAGGTAGTATTAAAGAAATAACTATTGATATATGTAATAGACAACGCAAAGAAGAAAAAAATGACTATTGAGTTCTTCATAATATTTTATATATATATATATATATATATATATATATATATATATATATTATTAATAAATAAATAATTAAGTAGAGGATAATTTTTTCATTCAACTTTTGAAGGATATATTAGTAAAATAATTTAATCTGAAGGTTTTACACTTATAATATCGTATGATGATTCTTATTGAATTTGGTTTTAGGTCACTAAATTTGTTGAGCCACCCTTAATTATTTAAAAGACTAAAAAGAACTGATCCAACATGTCATAACAATATTGATTTAGGCAATCATTACTAAGGTCATTTTTTCATTTAAACCTTTCAAACTCCCTGGTCCGGATGGAATTCGCCCATTTTTCTATCAAAAATATTAGCACATTATTAAAAATTCCGTTATTAATTACTGTCATAAGATCTTTGAAACCCAAGCATTGCCTACGGGTACAAATGAAACTTTTATATGCATCATTCCCAAATTTGCCAATGCAAACAACCTCAAAAACTTTAGGCCTATTGGTCTTTGTAATACGTCTTACAAAATTATCACAAAAATCATTGCCAACAGGATCAAACCTATCCTGTCATATCTTATTAGTCCTCTTCAGTCCAGCTTCATTAAAAAATAGAAGAGCTAGTGACAACGCCATTATCATCCAGATTAATGAATAACCTTCGTAGGTCAAAAAGATTTGAATTTTGACATGTTAATTAAAATCGACCTAGAAAAAACGTTTGATAGACTTGAATGGTCATTTGTTTATAGAACTCTTAGATATTTCAAGTTCCCTCCAAAAATTTCTAAACTAATTATGCATTGTATTTGTACCAACTCAATGAGAATTCTTGTTAATGGTACTACAACTGATTTCTTTAGTCCCTAGTCGGAGTATTCGCCAAGGAGACCCTTTATCTCCTTATATCTTCATCATTTGCCTTGAGTTACTCTCAAGACTCATTAATCACCAAATTGATACTTTGAGTTGGGACCCGTTTAAAATCACCCACAAAGGTCACTCCTTCTATCATGTTCTATTTGCGGATGACATTACTCTAATGGGTAAGGCGAACAAAAAAATTGGTCAATGCATAAAATCATGCATGAATTTTTTCTGCGAATCGGAACTATCCATCAATTTTCTTAAGTCAAAAATCATCCTCCCAAAAAACTGCCCTTCAGACATCTTCGGCTACTTCACAAATCATTTTGGTATGAAATAGAGCCAAGAATTTGGAAAATATCTGGGATTTTCTATTTTAAACTACAGTCCAAAGCCTAGAGACTTTCAATTTTTATTGGATAAATTGCAAAATAAATTGTCTTATTGGAAATGTTCTTTCCAAAATATGGATGGTAGAACAACCTTGGCTACTAGCACCCTTAATGCTATTCCCACACACTTCATGCAATATACTACTCTCCCAGTAAAAATTCTTAATCAAATTGATAAAATTCAGAGGGATTTCATTTGGGATAGTACCAAGACTTCTAAGAAATTACACTTGGTTAATTGGAAAATGGTCACAAATAGTAAAATTGAGGGTGGACTTGATACGTACAGACGCTTCCAAAAATATTGTCCTATTAACAGGCATCACGTGGAAACTTTTGCAAAACCCTAGTACCCCTTGGGCTCAACTCATTTCTCACAAATGTGCTAGCAAAAGATCTACTAATAGCACTTCCGTCATTTGGAAAGTTATTCTAAAGGTTGGAAAATTTGCAATGAAGGCACCTTATGGCACCCTTACATTGATTCCAAAATTAACATTTGGACCTCCAAATAGATACATAATTCCAACACTCTTAGAAACTCCATATACGGACCTCTTGGTAAAGAAGATCATAATATTAAAATAAAGAATATTATTAAAGAAGGCAAATGGGACCTTTCTAATATCTCTTTTGATTTGCCTTGTAATATAATGAACAAGATTGTCACAACCCCTGTTCCTAACAAGGTCTTAAAAAGAGATGTTATGAGCTGGAGCTCCAATACAAACGATTTATTTACCACCAAATCTTGTTACGGCCTCTTAAATCCTGGTAACACCTCAACTTCCATCTTTAGTTGATCCCATATTGGTATTAATATATATAACACATGCACGATGTGGAGGAAAAATGTGGAAGATATTCAACATATATTCCTCCATTGCCCAGTTACTAGAGTATGGGTATCTCAATATATCCCTTCGATAATAACCCTCACTGGATGATTAACTTAAAAGATAAATTTATTCAGTATAGCAACCACTCTACAAACTGGAAAACTGCTTTTTCCTTCTCTATTTGGAACATTTGGTAAAACAGAAACAACAACAACTTTAACAATGAAGACCTTGATCTTCATGCCACTAGGATTTTACAACAAGCTTGAAAATTTATTTTTTTCACAGAAAAAACCCTTTCAAGGAAAAAAAGATCTTGATTGGGATAAAGTAGGAGCCTTCATTTCAAAATCCACGCTGGAAGCCGGTCTAGGTGGTGTATTTAGAAACAGCAATGGAGATAAGATCGTTGGCTTCTATAAATCAACCCATACAGCATCGGTCATACAATCCGAACTAATGGCTCTACATGAAGGTTTAAAAATAGCAAAAAATGAAGTTCCCCAAGATAGAGATAGAGACAGACTCATCAACCTCCTCTATGAAAACAACCAAATTCTTTCTAACACTACTTTTGAATGCAGGTTGTTAATGCACCAGTTGAAGCTCTCAACTCTGAGACATAATTTCAGAGAAGGAAATAAAGTTGCCCACCTTTAGGCGAAGGAAGCAGTGAAAAACTTTATCCAATACTAAATGTTTTTACCATGCACGTCTACTCTGTTTTATTAAATCTCGATTGCCAAAGGACAAGCATGGAACTAGTAATAGTGCTAAGTATCTTATTTCTAGTGTTTGTAACAAGCTTGCTAGTTGAGAATGATTACTTGAGGAAGTCTAGCAACAATTACTCCTCAAAACTAAGTCCTCTAGCTTTACTGAAGAAGAAACAAATACATAAACTGATGCACGTAAACAAAATACTCAAAAGAAGACTAATAACATAATATTCACAAATTCGGAGTCACATAACAAGAGACGAGCTAAAGCTAGACTAGGGTTTACAATAAGCTGTTTATTGTTCTCACTCCTCTCTGTGAATGGACTGGGTGCCAATTCATGCCCTAATTAAACTACCGCTTGAGCTTGTATACTTGTATTGGTGGTCCACTGCTCCTTTTTGTTCTACCATGCTTCACCGTTTCCTACCTTCCTTCTCTTGTAAGTATAATTACTTGATTATCAGAAATTGAATAACAATTACTCAATCATTTGACTTTCCATACGCAATGCAATCCTATAAAAATTATGACTAAATATTTTATAATACTAGTTTCTCGGCACGTGCGTTGCACGTGTATACCGAATCATATAATGCACGAGTTTATAAACTACAATCAATATTATTAAAATAAAAATATTACTCCATAAATATACATCAAAGAATAAAGTACATATTTCTATGATCAATGTGGATTATCATACGATGACTTGTTGGTCGAGGTCAATATCCCTTGGCTATCATCTGAACCTATGAAGATGAATAAATATCACAGTTTAATTAGATATATACATGTGATATATTTTATTTATTTTATGAGGTACAAACATGTAATGAAGCGTATCTCAAACTTTCTTATAAATAATGTTCTTTATTATGTTCCTTTCATCCGTTTCCGTTGTTATGTCATGACCAAGACTATTAATACAACATACACACCAGGGGTGTACAAAGGTCGGGTTGGTTCGAATTTTCCAATTAACAAGCCAAACTAATTGTGTCTTGTTATTAAATCTAAAGACCAGACCAAACCAAACCAATAAAACTCGAATTTCTCAATCTCGGGTTTTACGGTTATTCGGGTTTTTTGGGGTTTTTTCCGGTAAAATCTTCGTAGAACAAAACATGTAACTTGTGCTCAAAATATTTCTTTAATCCTAGTAAGATACAACTATATAAAGTATTTTTCAAGAAAATATGAGATGTGTCATGGAATTATCCTAAAATATTCAACAATAAAGACAATAAAATTATGTAATATAAATATTGCTGATTAAGAAGCCATAATAAAAATAAACATAATCTAAAAGTATTAAGTCATGCTAAAATAAGTAGACTAATAAGGGAATATTAATTACATGACTAAACGCTAACGAAAAAGTAAAAGTAGGATATGCATTTTTATCTAAATTATTGCAAAACAAAAAATAGATATTCAATACATTTTGGTTCGTAGTATTGAATTGATGTCTTTTGTTAGCATTAGTATTGATTTGATTTTGATTAGGGCTTTTGTTAGCATTATTTAATTTACTTATATTAATGGGTATAGAACTTATTGGAACATTCAAAAATTCTAAGCCCAACTTTGAAATAATACCTTAAAAGATAAAATTACGAAAAATTTCAAGAAATATTTATAAATTACATCACAATAAGTATATTTATATATTAAATATATCTAAAATTTCTATATATGTAATATCGGGTTGGTTTGGTTTCGGTTTGACTTTCTTTAGTTATAACCAAACCAAATCAATTATGGTCGGATATTTTTTCCAACACCAAACCAAATCAAACCAATTATGGTCGGATGTTTTTTCCAACACCAAACCATAGTCAGGTTTTTTTTCTCAGTTTGACTCGAATTATCAGTTTGGTGCGGTTTATCGGTTTCCTTTGTACACCCCTAATCCACACTATAAGTATATATGAATATTCCGTAATCACATTAATTGTCACACATGCATCTTTATTGTCACACATCAAAGACGTGTAAACTCCTTATTAATCTCTATCTAGAGCATGGAGGTTTCACATTAATGCATGATGAGGCACGGATACACACAATAGTAACGTTTGTTAATAAAATAACATGATAGAACCAAAATCTAGGATCGGGTTTTGAACAAAAATGCCGTCAAATACAATGATGATATTAGAGCCTTATGAAATTTGAATGTACTAAAATAATTATTTGTTACTATACTAAAGAAATTAAGAAGAATGAACATAGTCAAAATGGTACAAAAATTCTTTAATACAGACTGTTATGTTCAGCTAGCAAGAAAATATTAAAAAGAAAAAAGTTCAGGAATTTGATAGCAAGAATGAAAATTGACATGTTTTTTTTGTAATTTTTTGTTTCAAAATTTTGTCTAATTATAAAGATCCCAATGAATTATATTTTTCATCTCGTCACTCTTTCTAATTACCAATAGCAAGACTCTTTTTAATTGCATCTTTTGTCGTAAACAATAACGTAAGTGCTAATATCATGAATGTTGCTATATCTTGAATCTTAAATAATAATAAAGCCATGGAACATAAATAAATTGGGATCTTCCTCTATTCATTAAAACCCATTATGTTTTCATCTCTTCTAATACAAGATGGTACATCACCATATTTTTTCTAAAAAAAATAAATTAAAATGCTACGAAATTCAAGTGATTTCCTTTATCCTTGTTATTCTTTTTTACGTTTTGGAAGCAATAAATTAGCAGTTCTTCCAAACCAACAGTTGAAGGATACAACTTTAAAGAAAAGAAATAGATATTGGCTTATAGATTCCATTTTATATGCTACATTTTGACTTAAATACTAAGATCCAAAGTGTAATAAAAGATTCATATCTCCTTCCCAGATATATGTGCAGGTTGTAACCATTCTAAATGCTTTACACATTAATTATGTTATCGTTGTTTAATTAGCAATTATTTGTAGAAAAACATAAGAAATTTTTGCTGCAGCAAGAATAAATATTCTAATCTATCGTAGTATCGCCTTTGTCGAGGAAAATGAGTTATTTCATATCCAAACTAATGGCAAGAAAATAATTCCATATACTTACCTTTACCAATGAACTCTATGATACCATATATGCTTGGTGATCATTTTTTTATATACTTAGCATGACAACCCTTTGTTCTCATTTTAAAAAGCCAGCCAACAGTTTCTCGATTTTTATTTAAAAAGGCTGCAGCGATTGAAAACAAATTTATAAAAAAAGAAAATAAAAAAAAGAAAAAGAAAAGGGAACCCTAGGTGAGAAACTATTATGAACATTATTAACTAATTTTAAGGGTAACGTCCTCCAAATAAATTTGATTTCTTTATTTAACTTTTCTATAAATCGAGGATTTAGATTTTCTAGAAGAGTGTTTAGATTTTTTTAAATATTTTAGTTTGTGAAGTTCTAAATTTTATAATAACTAATATTAAAATAATATTTAGAAATAGAAGTGTTTGTTTTTTTTTATAGTTGTCGAATATTATGTGGTTAGGTATCCTTTTAGAAATATATTTCTTTTGTTTTTTTTTTGTGTCAAGATGTTTCTTTTACCTTTCAAAACAAATAAGTCGTGTAAATAAAATACCCGAATTCTTAAACATCAGAAAGTATTTAAATAAAGTATTCTATAATAAATCAAGAAAGATAATGAGGTAAATATGATAATACCTCTTCTAGTATTAAGAATGAAAAAATCTTGATTGTGTAGTCTGCCAAATAATTTCATATTTGAATAGATTTCTTACTTTATTTCCTCACTATGTCTCCTCAATAAGAAGGGACTATTGGTTTCAAGATAATCTAATCTACAAAAAGAAAATTAAAGTGAATAGGCATGCAATAAAGTAAGATTTTTGAAACGAAGCAATGGTTGTAAAATGATGGGAACCGTTAATTGAGTATACATAACTAATTAATATGATGAGTTTCATCCCTTCAATTAAATTTAGTTTTTTTAATTTATTTATTTTTTTTGTATAAGTTGGGTATTTAAATTATTTAGAAGGATGAGATTTATATATAGGAGGTGTGCGCTTGATTTTTGTTCATTGTAAATGAGTGCATGAAAAATCACGGTTAAACAAGACTTTTTGTTGTTAATGTCCAACATTTTAACGTTCACAACTCTTCAGAATAATTGTCCTTATTTCTATTTAAAAACTATAATTTTTTTCAAAATAAGTAGGGTAACTAAACTTTTAAAAGGGTAAAAAAGTAATTTAACTTTGGCTTGAAGGCTTCCCACTTTTAATGTAGTATAGATTAATTATGAAATTGCCAGTGACTTTGTATTTAAGAATCTGCATTATATCCAAATATTGAAACCAACATATCTCCTTCGTTATAAGGTCAAATGGAGTGATTCAAAATTCTAGCTTGACTGAAATTTCACAAGCAATCCACTAGAGACATCACAAGTAAATTTTGGGATCATTTGGCATGCAAAACAAGGCAGAACAACTGAGCAAAAATACTTAATATCGAAGATTTGTTCATTTTGTCATATTTTGAGTTTGGAGCTCGGGTTTGGGCCAATTTTTTGAGGCGATTTTCACCATACGGATTGGGATAAGTGTTCTATACTCAATTTTTGTTATATTTCATGAATCCTTCGTCGTTTTTGGCATTTGATTGATGATTTCAAAGTAAAATTTGAGAGATTTGTCTAAATTTTCATAAAGTGAATTTTTGGGTTTTGAACATGTTTTAAAATCGGGTTTGATGAAACTAGTATGGTTGGACTCATAATTGAATGGGTTGTCAGATTTTGTGATTTTTGTCAAGTTCCGAGGCGCGGACGTGGGTTTGACTTTTTTGTCGATTTTGGGATTTTGATTAAAAAATTGACCTTTATTGATTGGGTTTGTTTCCTTTGGTATTATTTGAAGTTTGAGTTGCTTTTGGCTAGTTTTGAGTCGTTCAGAGGTCGGTACGCATGGGATGACATATTTGGACTATCGTTTGGCTTGATGGGTATTGGATTTCGCTTCTTCGAGGTAACATTTCTATACTTGGTGCTAAGGGTATGAAACCCCAAATTACGTGTTATGTGTTCAGTGTTAAGGTAACGCACATGCTAGGTGACGGGCGTGTAGGCATGCACCATGTGAATTGTGACTATGTTATTCATGTGGTACTGTGTAGTTACCTAATCTTACTGTAACCATGAAATCTCTACGTACTTGAGCTATTGACTTGTGATCCATGTTAGAAACGATGTCTAGGTTACATGCTCATTCTTTTAGGACCCACTGAGGTCATATTGCTGTTGAATTATTTGTTTAAATTGCAATTTCATACTCAGACATGTTCATTCATTTCATGTCATATCTCAATCTATGTTTCTATTTATTGCCATATCATATCATCATTTTGGGCTAATTTCATAGCATTATGAGCCTGAGAGACTAGAAAGATTGATGGTTGAGTGAGGCTGAGGGCTAGGTTACATGTTTTATTTGTTAATGATTGGAGTGGGTTGCACGCTGCAGCATGTTTTACTGATTTATGCCATGATTGGCTTGTTACAGCGCTTGGACTGAAGGAGCTCCTCCGGAGTCTGTACACACCTCGAGTGAGCGTGTATATATGTGGATCGGGTTGCACGCTGCAAGGGGCCTTATTGCTAAATATATGTGAATCGGGTTGCACGCCGCAACGTGCCTTATGGCTATATATATGTGGATCGAGTTTCACGCCGCAACGTGCCTTATGGCTATATATATGTGGATCGATTTCCACGCTGCAACAGGCCTTATGGTTATATATATATATATATATATGTGTGTGTGTGTGTGTGTGTGTGTGTGTGTGTGTGTGTGTGTGTGTGTCTGTGTGTGTAACAACCCAGCCGGTCGTTCCGAGAGTTTAGCCCCACTTCCCCCGTTTCAGCTTCATTTATGTGTGTTAGGTCGGTTGGTTCGGGTTCAGAGTAGTTATGGTGAGAGTTTAGGCATTTATCCTTTTAAAGTAGCCTAATAGTTGAGAAAGTCAACTCAGAGTTGACTTATTGGTAAACGACCTCAGAATGCGGATTTTCTGGCTCGGATAGCTTCGTTAGGTGATTTGGGACTTAGGAGTGTGTTCAGAATATTTTTTGGGATGTCCGGTGTAGAATTAGGCTTGAATTGGCGAAAGTTAGTTTTTGGCGATTTCCGGTCGGTAGTGGAAAATAGGCTATCGAGGTCAGAGCGGAATTCCGGAAGATGGAACGGTTTCGTAATGTCATTTAAATTTTAGGTTAATCGGAGGTATTTTTGTTGGTTTCAGCGTAGTTGGCGAATTTTAGGAGTTTCAAAGTTCTTAGGCTTGAATTTGATGAAAATTTGATGTTTTCGTGTTGTTTTGGGTGTTTCGAGGGCTCGACTAAGTTGGAATAATGCTACGAGGTGTGTTGGTATGTTTGGTTGGGGACCTGAGGGGCTCGGGATTGATTTCGGATGGTTGACGGGAAGTTGGAGTGATTTTTGGAAATCTGTTGTGCTGGTTTGCTGGTGTTTTCGCACCAGCAGAAGGGGAGTCGCAGGTGCGGTTGCGCAGGAGCGGAGAGAAAGGTCGCATGCGCGAGTTTTGCCTGTGTAGTGAATGGTCCGCAGGTGCGGGGGGTTTGTCGCACCTGTGATGTCGCTGGTGCAGAGAAGTGGTCGCAGGCGTGAGAATTGGCTAGTTAAGTGAGTCTCACAGGTGCGCACCCTGGGACCGCAGGTGCGGCCAATTGTCCGCAGGTGCAGAAATGACTGTGCAGAATAGTATAAAAAGGACCCCTCCGCGAAATTTATTAGTTTTCATCAATTTGCATGCGGGAGGAGTCCATTGAAGGTGGTTTTGAGAGAGAATTTCAAAGTTCTTCAGCGAAGGTAAGTTCTTTGGTTGTTAATCCCGTTCCTATGCAATTTTGTTAAGATTAGGCTCGAAACTTTAAGGATTTGGGTAGGAAAAAGTTGGAAAAATGGGAGGAAAGAATTGGGATTTCTTTTGAAGTTTTGGAACGGAAATTGTGATCCGATTTTGGTGTTCTTGGTATGTATAGAATCCTGGGAGAACGAGGTTTCTAATGATGTAAAACTTATTGAATTTCGAGATGTGGGCCCAGGGCTCGGGTTTGGCCGAATTTAGAAATTTTTTATTCAATTGATAATTTTTTATTTGGTTGTGTTCCTTAAGTATATATTAATGATGTTGAATTGGTTTTGGCTAGATTCGGAGAAATCGGGAGCCAATTTGTGGGGAAAAGGCATAGCGGACCAGTGTCGCAGCCCGTTAGAGGTAAGTAGTGGTCTTAAATCTTGTCCTGAGGGTATGGAACCCCGGACTGCATTATTTTCTCACTGAATTTGGAATGGCGCACATGTCGGATGACGAATATGTGGCGCGTACTGCTTTTTGGATTTGACTAGGTGCTCTCCGCGGCAACTAATGAGCTGCATATTTACTCAAAATCTTATGTTAAATTATGTTCTAAAGATTTGTGAAATATTTGGGCTGTAAGCCATGTTTGGGGCCTCGTGCCGATCTGTTTAGACCCTTTTGAGGGCGTTTTACTGTTTTTTTCCTCACTACCTATTGATGATTTTACTCAGCATCATTGTGCATACTATTTTATTTGAAACTCAGCCTGATTTACACTACATGAGCATTAAAATGATGTTTTCGAGTCGAGTACCCCGTCCTATTACTTCACCCCAGGAGCTTTTCGAGTGGTCCACCAAGTGTGGCCGAGGGCCAAGAGTGATGGTGAGGTGCTGAGTGATATTAGTGCTTAGGATGAAGGAGCCCCTCCGAGTCTGTACACACCCCTAGTGAGCGCACCGAGTGCGAGTGATTGAGTGATTGGGAGGAATGAGTGGCTGTGAGGTGCTGAGTGATTGTGAGGTGCTAAGAGATTGTGAGGCATGCCCGAGGGGCTGATTATATAACATGTTTTTGCCCGAGGGTCTACTTATGATTTTACTACATTCATTGGCATACCAAATCCCTATTTTAAAGTTGTTAAAATGTGCATTATTTTAAGGACTTTTGTGAAGTTGATTTCTAAGGCATGACGATTTCGTATATCTATGTAAACTATTGGAAAGTAAGGCTATGTATATTGTGACTTGATGACATTGATTTTTATGTGATCCTTGCTACTTACACTTGATTTATTTCCATTACTTTTGAGTTGGCGTACTCACATTACTCCCTGCACCTCTGTGTGCAGATTCATGAGCAGATATCGAGCATTAGATTTTATATATATATCAAAGCGGAGCTGGATCGTGGGGATATAGAAGTAGTTGTTCACGTTCGCAGCATCTCTGCTTTCCCTTGTTGTTGTATTTAGCTTTGATTCGGAGTTTTGTATCATAATACTTTATTGTGGCTTATTCCACTAGATGCTCATGACATATTGGCTCCGGGTTTTGGGAATGGCAGTACTGTATATAAAATTTTCCTATTATATTAAGAACTTTCTGTATATTTGTATGAAATGGTTGAAACATAAATGGGATTTCCAAAAGGAATTGCCAACATGCGGTAGTCGGCTAGCCTAGTTCCACGATAGGTATCATCACGGCCGGTTAGGATATAAAGTCGTGATAGTTTGGTATCAGAGCCCTAGGTTACATAGGACTCGACGGTCATGAGCATGTTTACTAAAGTCTTGCGGATCAGTACGGAGACGTCTGTACTTATCATCGAGAGGCTGCAGAACCCTTAGGAAAATCTCACACTTTTAAAATTCTTGTCGTGCGAATCCATTGTATTCAGCCCAGAGCGTAACTCTTGAATTCCTTCCATGTATTCGAGCGCGCACGAGAGTGCCTGGTATCAGTTGTGCATCGACGACTTGTGGCTTCCATGGATGAGATGTGACTTTGGCATATTGGTAATGAGC
The DNA here is from genome assembly GCA_005239525.1 of Nicotiana knightiana. Classification (NCBI taxonomy): domain Eukaryota; kingdom Viridiplantae; phylum Streptophyta; class Magnoliopsida; order Solanales; family Solanaceae; genus Nicotiana; species Nicotiana knightiana. The sequence goes on along the minus strand of ML438390.1, from coordinate 53,106 downwards.
CAGTCTGGAGGACTTGATGCCACACTCATTTTGTGGCTTGATTGCTGAGATTTTCGTTGTGTGGGAACATGTAATTGGGTAATTGTATGTATGTTCGTGTTTTTATTGATGAGAATTGGTGACTAGATGCCTATGTGGCGGGGGTGATTTGATGGTTAGATGTGTTCAGATTGTGAATTGTGTCGAATGGGCTGGCTGGAAATGTGGTAAGATTTATTGAGTGTTTCATTTCTGTCTCGATTTGATATATGGCCTTGAGATGTGAGTATGTTGGAAGACCTCTCATGTTGTGTAGTTGTGCAGTGAAGCGGATTTCTCTGTTGGGTTATGAGTTTATGGTGATGTCTTAGAGTTGATCATTTGCCCCAGTAACGTTCATGTATTTGATTGACGGTGTATTTCAGGCGTATTAGCACTCCTTGTTATTGTATTCACTGATGGCGCCCTGGCATATTCGCGTATCAAGGAGTAGCATACTCAGTATCTGAGGATGGAATTATAAGGATTCAGGGAGAAAAAGCTCTATGCCAATTCTCCGAGAGTGAATTTTGGCTCGGTTCAGTAGCATTCTTGGCACACGTGGTGTTCTATGAGGGTATCCATGTGGTCAGTCATGTGTGGGTAGAGCTTCTAGAAGCTCGAGATTTTTGGGACCATCATGCCAGTGTTTGTTCTACCATCAGCTTCAGGTTTTTACCGCGTATTGTGATGCCTCGAGGGTAGGCATTGTTGTGTTCAGATATAGCAAGGTGTAATGATTGCGTGTTAGTTCTGGTCTTCAGAAGTGTATGGAGGGATAGCAGTTGAGGCTAAGAGGGCAGGGGTATCTCCTGCGAGTTGTCCTAGGGTGTGTTATCCCTATGTAGTTCTGTAATAAGTTCCCTTCTACCAGTGAAGGATATGTTGTAATTGGAGTTTAGATCGCTTGTGGAAGTTGGCGTGACTATTGCGATGGTGGATGCGAGATTGGCAATTGAGTGTTATATGGTTTGGTTCATATAAGCTTATGAAGAATTTAGTTGAATCCTACCACAGCATGGTGGCAGTGATAATGTGTGGGCATAGTCTTGTTTGTCTTGATCCTTGGCTTTGAGGCAAGTGGGGTAGTTCGTTATTGATAAGTTGATTACATGATTATGTGTGGTATTGGTTTCAGTTCGAGGTATATTGGTAAATCAGTTATGACCTGCAGGTATGGGGTCTGGGAATGTCACGAGTAAGGGAAATTTCTTCGATATAGGTTGTAATATACTCTCTTGGGTAATTGGGTTCTATTGAATGAGTTAGTGGAAATTGTAAAAGGTGTAGTGTGTGCAGTGTATGAATTTGTGTGTGGCTTCAAGTGACTAGATTACTTTCCTAGTATGTAAGTGTGCAAACAGGTCAGGTCATTTCTGTCTCATTGGTCAGTGTGATTGAGATTTACGTTAGAGGATGTCGAGACTTGTGGTATTCTACATCATCACGGATTCTACATATCAGTATCAGGAAGGTGAAGGTAATGGCTTTAGATTCGCAGGAAGTCTCTTCAAGGTAAGTTTTTTTTCTAATGTGATGCATTTGGGGATAATTGAGGGAGTATTCAGTCGCTTATGAGCCTTAGACGGTATAGGTTTGTGCTTGGGTCGCATGTGGTGAGTCTGGGTTGCAAATTTGTGGTATTACGGCGGGAAGAAGTATCAATTTGAAGGTAAGTCAGGATAAACTTGGGTAAATAGATCAACTTGGTAGTAGATCGGATCGGCATGGTAGGGGATACAATTAGTTCTTTGGGGTGCTTCTTCGCAATGCTCTTGGATTGTTGGTGTCCTGCGTAGTTGGTTGAGATAGAAGAGTTCAGTCCTGATGGGTTGGTGTTGTGCAAATGGGACTTCGGATAGTGCCTGGTGGTTTCCACCGCGGTTAAGGGTGCATATTTTCTTATGGCGTGGTGAATTTTTTTCTAAAAGGGATCCAATGAAAGTTCTTGTCTATCTGGCTACGTAGTTTCTTGTGGCTCAGAAGGGAACATAGAGTTACCGTGTTTTTCCTAGGTTGGCATGGCGTGTGCGGTATGTTGGGTGGAGTTGAGATTTGCATATGTGAAGTCACGGTTTGGTTCTGGAAGGAATGTCATAAATTCTTCGGCAGCATGGCAATTTCAGATGACTAGGTATATGATATCACCAATTGGTGCTACTTGATAAGGGTATATATTTCAGAAAGAGCGATGTGTTTGAGTTAAGGGTACTTCATTGGTATCGTGGCGCCCTATGGTCAGATCAACTGTTGATATTCAAGGTTGCTTGGGGAACGAAAGAATTATAGGGGGTATCCCCCGTGGAATTAGTGAGTATTTGGGATGTGTTATGTGTTCGAGCGGTGGATCAGATATGGTAATCCGCACGTTTCATGGATTGCGAGACTGAGAGTTCTAATAAATAGGATATTTTGTGGAAGTGAAATGTGAAGAGGCGAGCTAAGCTAGTCGGATGTTAGTATGTACCAGGATTCTGTCATTATGAACTTTTCAGTAAGTTGTCTACTTGTTGTGGTTGATCAGAGTTAATTTAGGGTTAGTGGTATGCTAGTATGGGTGTGTGTTCGGCACCGGGTCAGAATTGTTGGCTCTGAGTTTCTATTATAGAGAAATGTACCATTCGATTGTGATTGAGCTTATTCATGTTCTAGAGTGATCTATGAGTTACCCTTCGGTGTTGCGAGGAGTGGTGATTATTGGTTATATGTACATATGGTGCGGTTCTAATTGGGCGTTATAGCTAGATTTGAGTAAGGTAAGTAATTGGGTGTTGCGGGATTGAGACGTGTTGGTTATATACCTTCTGTTTCAGGTGGCATGGTATCGTCCGGTTTCCCCCGTGGTTATGGCAATGCACTTTGAGTACTTGATGTCGAATTTCGAGTAGTTATTGATTTTCGGGCAAGGTGTCTTGAAATATTCCAAGTGGACCAGCGGTTGGGTGAGATCGCACAGTGTGGCGGAGTTATGTAGGGGTATGACCTTTGGTATCGTGTTCATGTGTGTTTTTATTTTTACGGTGTGTGTCAGGCTGTTAGTATGATATGGTGATGGTAATTGTTAATGGCAGGATAGTCCTCTCGTGTGGATATTTTATATAATTTTATTTAATTGGGAAGTTGCCATTAAGTGCACAAGTTGCATAGGTTTTGGCTTCGAATTGTATCGATGTCTTGAATGGTTAGTGTCATGTTACCAGGGTAGTCGTGATGGATGAGAAGAGGTCATTGGACCTAGAGTGCACATTTTTAGAATTTTCTACAGCATAGTTGGAAGGATAAATATCGGGAGTCGCCTTAAAAATCTGCTATAATTCCTGTTTGGGAAGGGGGACTTTCATGTCTGGTTGATCGGACGAATGGTTGTTAGTTCTATGTGCTTCTTTCATCATCGGCAGTGTATGTAAGTGTTAGAGCGAGGCATTTCTTGATAAGAGGTGGTGTACCGGTATTGGGTTGTTCTGAGCAGTTGTTGAGGTTAAGAGTAGTGCTATGAGAGTTGGGTCACGCGGTGTATTATGTGATTTCGTCTGGGGTATATGGCTTGATTCAGCATGTTCAGGCTTGTTCAGTCTATAGTTATGGAAATTTTGATCTTATATATCATTTCAGAAGTGGGAATTTGGTTCTAAGGTTTATGGGCCAAGATTTGGATTTCGAAATTTCAATGGTATGGTGCTAATGGACCTATATGGGATAGGGTGACATAGGAGCACCCCCGGGTATGTGCATGGTAAGCTACGTAACAGTTTGATAGTGTTGGGAAACAACTCTTGGAACGTTCGAGGACGAACGTATGTTTAAGTGAGGGAGGATGTAACAACCCGGCCGGTCGTTCTAAGAGTTTAGCCCCACTTCCCCCGTTTCAGCTTCATTTATGTGTGTTGGGTCAGTTGGTTCGGGTTCAGAATATTTATGGTGAGAGTTTAGGCATTTAGCCTTTTAAAGTAGACTAATAGTTAAGAAAGTCAACTGAGAGTTGACTTATTGGTAAACGACATCGGAATGCGAATTTTATGGCTCGGATAGCTTCGTTAGGTGATTTGGGACTTAGGAGTGTGTTCAGAATATTTTTGTGATGTACGGTGTAGAATTAGGCTTGAATCGGCGAAAGTTAGTTTTTGTCGATTTCCGGTCGGCAGTGAAAAATAGGCTACCAAGGTCGGAATGGAATTCTGGAAGTTGGAACGGTTTCGTAATGTCATTTTCGATATGTCCGCAAAATTTCAGGTTAATCGGAGATGTTTTGGTTGGTTTCGGCGTAGTTGGCGAATTTTAGGAGTTTCAAAGTTCTTAGGCTTGAATTTGATGAAAATTTTGTGTTTTCGTGTTGTTCTTGGTGTTTCGAGGGCTCGACTAAGTTTGACTGATGCTACGGGGTGTGTTGGTAGGTTTGGTTAGGGCCCCGAGGGGCTCGGGATTGATTTCGGATGGTTGACGGTAAGTTGGAGTAATTTTTGGAAATCTGTTATGCTGGTTTCCTATTGTTTACGCACCTGCGGAAGGGGAGTTGTAGGTGCGGTTGTGCAGGAGGGAAGAGAAAGGTCGCAGGTGGGAGTTTTGCCTGTGTAGGGAATGGTCCGCAGGTGCGAGGGGTTTGTCGCACCTGCGATGTCGCTGGTGCCGAAAGGTGGTCGCAGGGGCGAGAATTGGCCAGTTAAGTGACTCTCGCAGGTGCGCACCCTGGGACCGCAGGTGCGGATATGCAGATGCGGCCAATTGTCCGCAGGTACATAAATGACTGTGTAGAACAATATAAAAAGGACCCCTCCGCGAAATTTATTAGTTTTCATCCATTTGCATGAGGGAGGAGTCCATTGAAGGTGGTTTTGAGAGAGAATTTCAAAGTTCTTCAGCGAAGGTAAGTTCTTTGGTTGTTAATCCCATTCCTATGCTATTTTGTTAAGATTAGGCATGAAAATTTAAGGATTTGGGTAGGAAAAAGTTGGGAAAATGGGAGGAAAGAATTGGGATTTCTTTTGAGGTTTTGGAATGGAAATTGTGGTCCGATTTTGGTGTTCTTGGAATGTATAGAATCGTGGGAGGACGAGGTTTCTAATGATGTAAAAATTATTGAATTCCAAGATCTAGGCCCGGGGCTCGGGTTTGGCCGAATTTAGAGATTTTTGATTAAATTGATATTTTTCGATTGGGTTGTGTTCCTTGAGTATATATTAATGATGTTGAACTGGTATTGGCTAGATTTGGAGCAATTGGGAGCCAATTTGAGGGGCAAAGGCATAGAGAACTAGTATCGCGGCCCGGTAGAGGTAAGTAATGGTCTTAAATCTTGTCCTGAGGGTATGGAACCCCGGACTGCATTCTTTTCTCACTGAATTTGGAATGGCGCACATGTCGGATGACGAATATGTGGCGCGTACTGATTTTTGGATTGGACTAGGTGCTCTCCGCGGCAACTAATGAGTTGCATATTTACTCAAAATCTTATGTTAAATTATGTTCTAAAGATTTGTGAAATATTTGGGTTGTAAGTCGTGTTTGGGGCGTCGTGCCGATCTGTTTAGGCCCCTTTGAGGGCGTTTTACTGTTGTTTCCTCACTACCTGTTGATGATTTTACTCAGGATCATTGTGCATACTGTTTTATTTGAAACTCAACCTGATTTACACTTCATGATCATTAAAATGATGTTTTCGGGTCAAGTACCCCGTTCTATTACTTCGCCCGAGGGGATTTTCGAGTGGTTCAACCGAGTGTGGCCGAGGGCCAAGAGTGATGGTGAGGTGCTGAGTGATATTAGCGCTTGGGCTGAAGGAGCCCCTTCGGAGTATGTACACACCCCCAGTGAGCGCGCCGAGTGCGAGTGATTGAGTGATTAGGAGGCATGAGTGGTTGTGAGGTGCTGAGGGATTGTGAGGCATGCCCGAGGGCCTGATTATAAAACATGTTTTTTTCTGAGGGGCTACTTATGATTTTACTACATTCATTTGCATACCAAATCCATGTTTTAAAGTTTTTAAAAATGTGCATTGTTTTAAGGACTTTTGTGAAGTTGATTTCTAAGGCATGACGATTTCGTAAATCTATGTATACTATAGGAAGTAAGGCTGTGTATATTGTGACTTGATGACATTGATTTTTATGTGATTCCTTGTTACTTAGACTTGATTTATTTCCATTACTACTGAGTTGACGTACTCACATCACTCTCTGCACCTCTGTGTGCAAATTCAAGAGCAGATATCGAGCGTTAGCTTCTATATATATATCGCAGCAGAGCCGGATCGTGGGGATATAGAGGTAGCTGTTCAGCGTTCGCAGCATCTCTGTTTTCCCTTCCTGTTGTATTTAGCTTTGTTTCAGAGTTTTGTATCGTAATACTTTTTTTTTTATTCCACTAGATGCTCATGACATGTTGGCCCCGAGTTTTGGGAATGGCAGTACTGTAGATAAAATTTGCCTATTATATTAAGAACTTTCTGTATATTTGTATGAAATGCTTGAAACTTAAATGTGATTTTCAAAAGGAATTGGGAATATACGGTAGTCGGCTAGCCTAGTTCCACGATAGGCGCCATCACCGTCGGTTAGGATTTGGGGTCGTGATAAATCCTACTTATTGTTGAAAGGATTTTTAGTAGAAATCACAGTTTTAAAACATACTTATATTTTTGGAGATTTTGGAAAAAGATTTGGTTTTCACTTATATACTTGAAAATCATGTCTATTTTCTGGAACTGTGAACGAGCTGATCATTTTATCTTTGAGTTACCTCTTTTATTACTTTCATTATGTTGTTATGAACTGTATTCGGCTAGTGGTGTTGGACTATGACCTTGGTTCCAGCTCGTCACTACTTTCAATCTAAGGTTTGATTTGTTACTTATTGACTACAGGGGTCGGTTGTGCTCATACTACACTTCTGCACCTTGCGTGATGTCGTTGGATGCTGATGTTGTTGTGATCGACGGGAGATGTAATTGAAGACGTACATGCGTTCCGGTTGTAGCTTCCTCTTGTTTATGGTAGCCTCATATTTTAAAAATTTATTTATATACATTTCAAACGGATGGTGTATTTGTCTCATACCAGCTTTGTAAGTTCTAATCTTAGAAGTTCCTGATTGGTAATACCAGTCCTTGGGAAATGTATAGAATTTAGATATCTTCTTTTGCTTAATTGTCTTATTAAATTCCATTGGAATTTGATAGTTGTTAATTGGCTTATCGAGCAGGTTGGGTTAGGTGCCATCACGACTAGTTGAATTATGGGTCGTGACAAATTCTTTAAAAGGTGTACATGTTTGTTTACTTGTATTGTTGCTTTGAGTTTTTCCCTTTTGTTATTTATTAAAAATTCTTGTAAAAGAATATCAAGACATAATTTTTTCTTCTTGAAATTCTATTAGTAGAATTTTTACAAATTAATCTTGATCTTTGTTTTATAATTTTCCTTGGGTTTGCTCATCATTTTTGGGCTAATTGTTGTTTCTTTTGAATTTACAGGGTGCATTTTAATTCTTAAATACAAGAAGATCAGGGAGACTGAAGTTATTTCTTCCTTGGAAACAATCGAGTGGCAACATTTTTAATCACATGATCAATTACTTATAATTTTTTTCTTTTTTGATGTGGAACTCCCTAGAATATATAGATTAAAAATAAATGGCTAATCCAATCTACATAGTTTGTAGTATTTTAGTTTGATAAGATTTTAAATTTGAGTTCATCTTATTATCTAGCCACCCATTAGCTAGTTTTTATTCTGCAGAATTTATTGTGTCTCTTGTAGAATAGTAATATAACGAGGATGCATCAACTTTAGATGTCACGACCCAATCTTCCTTCAGTGAGAGATCGTAACGGCACCTAGTTCCTGAGACTAGGTAATTCTAATATTTGCGAAAAAATAACGAAAATGAAACATAACTCTAAGCCATTAATAGTAAAAAAAAAAAATGAAATAGTTATAGAAATGTCGCTCGACATATAAATAACAAATCTCAACAAAATACATGAAGATCTTTCCCATGACACAGAACATCATAAGTCGCAAGCTTCTAAGAAATTACTATAAGTTCTATACATCAGTATTTTGGAAGTAGTGGAAGAAGAACTACACAAAAAGGAAAAGAGGGGGACTCCTAGGTCTGCAGACAAAAACATGTGTAGAAGAGTAGCATGCGTACACCAGAATTGTACCCACTAAGTGCCAAGCCTAACCTCGGTCTAGTAGTGAAGAGGTCAGGTCAGGCCCACTGGTAAATAATAAATGAAGCAGAAAATACATAGTATAAAAATAGACTAGAACTAAGCAAAGGGAAATACAACAAATGATAGTTCAACACACAAAAATAAACAACAGGGGATCTCCCGAGATACCGTTTCGTAGTCCCAAAATAAATGTGTAGGGAGAACTCCCGAGGTACCGCCTCACTGCCTCAAAAGTAAATGTGCAGGGAGAACTCCCGCGGGACCGCCTCGTAGTCTCAAAAGTAAACATAGAGGGGGATCTCTAGGGATACCGTCCTGTAATCCCAAAGTAAATGCACAACTCAAACAATTGAATATAACAGTTACAACAAGAGAATCTTCAATTTAGGCTAAGTTTAAGTCAAGAAAATGAAGCAGGAATTCACTAAGCATGCTGCAAACAGTTCAGTGAAGCATATAGGGCACGTAGACATGCTATACTAAGCTAACAGGGTAACTACACATATTGGTATACTCAATTAAGCTGAAAATAGGTTATTACTCAATAAAATCAGGTATTTGCAACAAATAGCCAGTGTACGCACTCGTCACCTCGCATACACGGCGCTCACATATCAGTTTCAGTACCAAATAGTAAGGGAATTTTCCCCACACAAAGTTAGGAACGCCACTTACCTCGAACCAAGCTAAATCAATCGGTAGCAATAATTTTTTCACGAATATCCAACGCCAAATGACCCAAATCTAGCCAAATTTCATTACATACCATAAATATAGCTATAAGAAACTGATCAAATCAATAAAATCTAAGCTAAAGCAAGAAGTTAGGAAATCGTCCCAAAAAGCCTCTGCGGGTCCACGTATTGAAATCGGGTAAAAGTCACATAATATGAACATTCACTCACTCACGGTCCAAACATATAAAAATTACTCAAATCCGATAACAAATCCCCTTCAAAACTCGAAATATTAGTTGAAGAACTTCAAATTTTTCCCAACTTTCAATCCCAAAATATGAAATTAAAGAAGAACTTAATGATAGATTAGTGGGATATGACCAAAATGGAGTGTAGAATCATTCTCCAATCGATGTCTCTGAAAATCTCTCAACATCTCGTCCAAATCGAAGCTCCCAAACTCAAGTTTTGATAAAAATGGTCAGACCCTCGTTATTTTGAAATGATATAAGTCTGCCCAGTGATTTCTTCTTGGCGAACGCGGCCAAAACCTCGCGTTTGTGAAGCACGAACTTTCCTTTAGCTAAAATATTTAATCGAAAATGCGATGCCCATGTCTCCAATGCATAGACCACACAGGAACGCAGAACTAACATCGCAAACGCGTAGTCTAATCACCAGGAGCCCCATCTGACCGGCACTCTACTCGAATGTGAGGGCCATATCGCGAACGTGTAGACTAAAGGATCCACACCATAGCGAACCCGGGAATCAGATCGCAAACACATAGAACAACATAGTCGGTCTCCCATATACCTTACGCGAATACAAGACATCTCTCGCGAACATCATGAAGGAAACTAGGAAAAATGAAACAAGATTTTTCAGTCATATCCAAAAAGTCCAAAATGATCTGTTAACCACCCAAAATCAACCTGAGGACCCCGGGGCCTCAACCAAACATACCTACCAGTCCTAAAACGTCATATAAACTTAGTCGAATCCTCAAATCACATCAAACTACGCTAAAAACACAAATCACCCTTCATTTCAAACTTAATGAACTTGAAACTTCCAATTGCTACAACTGATGTTGAAACCTATCAAACCACGTCCGATTCACCCCATATTTTGCACAAAATTCATATTCAACCTTACGGACCTACTCCAACTTCCAAAATTAGAATCCGACCCGTATATCAAAAAGTCCACTACCAGTCAAAATCTCCAAAAATTCGACTTTCGTCATTTCAAGCCTAAATGAGCTAGAGACCTCCAAAATACAATTCGAAGATTCCCCTAAGTGCAAAATCACCCAATGGAGTTAATGGAACTGATAAAACTCTATTTTGAAGTCGTCTTCAGACAGTTCTCATTACGGTCCAAATCTTAAGACTTAAGCTTCTGTTTAGGGATTAAGTGTCCCAAAATACTCCGAAACCACAACAAAGACCTCCCGGCAAGACACATACGCAAAAAGAGATACGGGAAAAGCAGTAAATGGGGGATCGAGTCTACAACTCTCAAAACGACTGGCCGGGTCATTGCATTAGATATATAACTGTATATTTTAGAATTATCTTTTGGAATTATCCATATTAGTTTGTATGAAGTAAGTGATATCCAGAGCTTATTATGTTTCTAGTTTTAATAAAACAAACTATGTATGAGTATGGATTATTTACCTACTTCAAAAATATTTAGTGAGTTAAAAAAATAGCAACACGTTTGAGATGGAAACATTTATTGTCACTAATAAATTAAATATTCATCGCTAATTAAAATGTTATAGAAAATCTAGTCACAAAAAAAATGTATATAAAAAATTAATCATGGATATTGGTGATGATTTATAGCTACACAATTTTGAATTCGTAGCTAAACATAAATATTGCACTGTGTGGCTAATATGTGAGCACTACGTAACAAATATTTTTGTGGAAAAATAGATTATATATTTTGCCACAATATATCCCTTTGTGGCTAATATAAAAGATAGCAACAAAGTTATTTTTTTATAGAAAAAGAATAAACTCATTAGCTACAAATATAAAATTTTCGTTGCAAAAGTTTTATCGATATAGCCACTTCATAAAATTTTTTATAGCAATACGTAATAATCCTTATCCATGAAACTTTAAAGTTTGTAGCTAACTTTTAGTTATTCTACATTTTGCTGCGCATGCTATGGAAAAAAATATTTTAGCTAAAGTTCTTAGTTGCGGGAGTTTTTTTATTTAGTTAAAGTGCAAGGTCACAAATCTTGACCGAAAATCATCCCTTATGCTTCCTGATATGTTATTCTAGCCGCCGCCTTCCCGTTTCATCATAGAGATTCAAAATCTTGAGTCTTCTGACCCAAACACAAAGATTAAAACTCAAGTCCTCAGATTTCCTTATGTTGCGACCAAATTAGAGCATGCATGATTTCCTCATGATGATTATTCTGAACCAGAGGTCAAATCGAATGACCTCTGGACCTCCGATCTTTACCCGATGGATTTTTCACTTGTAACGATTGTCTTGTACTATGGTAAGAGTCTCCTTCATTTTTCTTTCATATTCACTCAAGATTCACGTTGATGCACTCTGATTTCACTCCATCTCTTTAGATTTTCCCCAATCTTGCTCATATCATCGGCTCATCGTCATCTTCCACTATTATTTTTTAAATCTTGTTCAACCTGGAGGCATTGACTGTCATTATAAAAGTAGCCTTCAATGTTCTCACCTAGAACACCTACAAATACACAACCTAATTCGAACACAAAAGCAGTACTAAGATTTTATAAACAAAATTATGGCTTCTTACTTGTTTCTGGTTTTCTTTTGTCATTTCTCAGTGCTTTCAGTGCTTCAAGCTTGAAGATTTGAGCCCTAGGAAATTAGAAGGAATCATTGTTTGGTATGTTTCCCTCGAGAAGGTCAGTACACCTCCAACGTTTCTCTTTCGAGTGTTTTATTCGACTGTCATGAATACATTGTTGACTTCTATTAATTATATCAGTTTATTATGTTAGTCATTAGTATAGAAATGTTATCTCCATTTCATGATCAGGTGTTGTTAACATGTGGTCATTTGTCATGCTCCTTAGTATCTCTATTGATGTTGATTAAGCTATTGTGTGACCTTAATGACTTTCTTTCTTATCTCAAATAGCCAACATGATTAAGTTTTCCTTAATATTTGTCAAACGAGCTCTTATGCTTGCCTGGACTTCAGATTTCTGATTAATGGTTTTGCTGTGATCTCTATCTCTACACATTGTTTCTTGCATTCTGTTATCTTGTGGTCGATATTTTTGTTTGATAATTCTAACTAGGACAAATATGAAAGTTCATAGTTTTATCCTTCACCATTTAACTGAAGTATGAAAGTTTAAGTGTTTAAGTTCTCTTCTGCTCCATGTCTGTGTCTGTTAACTCTAAGAGCAATTTCTTAGTTGTTATTATGTCATTCTTATATTCATATCTAATTGTTGGTTGCATCAATATGAAACAGTCTTTTTAAAAGGAACTCTTATGAACATCAGTAACCCCTCTGTATATATATTCTTTTTTCTTTCATAAAAACAAGTTAGTAGTCATTTTGTTCTAGTTGAATAATAACTACCTCATGTTTAGATGTAATTCTCAGTCTGTATAGCGGAGTTAAACTTGTTTGGCACAATACTTTATTGGTCTTTAATCCCATTATGACATTGCTGACCTTGTGAAGCTTGTTCTGTCTTTGTAAGATCATAACCTCATTTAAAGTATCTATGTGAAGGTGATTTAAAATGTTCCATGTACCCATGTTTGTCTTCAGGATCTTATGTTTTTGTGGTTTGTTTTGAAATTGCATTTAGTCCCCTCCTTCTAAACTGAGCTGAATCTGATCTGTAAATCCTAAGAGAACTTCTTATTGCTACTGCTTGGACATAATAGTTTACCTATTCAAGACTTGTGTTCTTATGAATGTGTGGTTCTGCCATCAATTGCAAATGAAGAATTGTTGATAACCTATGATCATGTTAAGCACCTTTAGGAAGTTCATGTTTGAATTTGTAAACCTGTAGTCATACTAAGAGTCCTGATCATGTTCCGGTATCTTTAATAACATCTGTAGAAGTTGCTAATTGTGATTGTTTATCTGAACCTTTACTAATGCTTTTAAAATTTCCAAGAGGTGTTGTTAATCTATACATTTGCTGGTGGTAAGACCTAAGCTAACAAATATGTAATTAGTCTGCCAATGCAGAAGTATCTATATTTTGGGTTGCTGCCTATCTGAACTGTGTTCTCATGACCTATCCTTTAAATGTGATCTCAAGTGTTTAGATCTTTAACAATAATACTATAATGTTTCTCCCCCCCCCCCTCCCCATATGTGTTTGAAATCTAACCTTTAGACTTGTTTAATATGTGTATTATTCATTTAGTATTAGAAATGCAGTCATAAAATGAAACTATTCTTATGTCCTTGTGTTATTCTACCAAGCAAGAAGTATACTTCGGTGGTACGTTGTATTGTGGTTAATGGTTTACATTGAAAGATCCCCATCGGTGCTTAAACGCATAGGGAAATATGAGTCGTTAATGGTTAGGGGTATTTGAGAGTAGAGTTAAACTTAGGTTTGGCTGCTCTCCCTTGCACAAGCACTGCTCTGAGTCTTGAGACCTTTGGGAACTTTGAAGTGTCTGGGGATTCAAAGGGCGTCGACCTTGAGTAGAACTTTCTCCTTAGCCCTTAACCCATTGCCATTTGTTGTTCTCTTTGGATTTAGTGTTTAACATTGCCCTGGTGTCACGACCCAAAATGTGCTAGTCGTGATGGCACCTAACCCAACCCGCTTCTAAGCCAACTATCATCAATCTAGTTTCAATATTATTTAACTGGACAATTAAACAAAAGAAATCATCTAAATCTCATCCATTCCCCAAGGACTGGTAGTACAAATCATGAGCTCTTACGAATAAAGTTTACAAAGCGGAAATGAAATAAATACATAGTCTGTTTGAAAAGTATATTAAACAGAACTTTATAATCTAAGGCCACCCCGAACAATAGGGGCAGCTACAATAGGGACGCGAGTACATCTTCAATTCCAACAACCATCGAACACAACATCCGTAACAACAGACATTTGCACGCAATATGCAGCTGTGTAGTATCAGTACAACTGACCTCATGCACTGAGTAACAAATAAACCTAACCTTAGGTTGAAAGCAGTGACGATTAATCACAAGGTCAGGTCCAATATCGGTATTCTACAACTGTTCGTAACAGCATAACACAAGTAATAAAAGGGGTATCTCAGAAGTAAAAGGCTAAACTCGTTCACAGTTTCAGAAAATAGGCATGCTTTTCATATACCTTAGTGAAAATTCAATTCTTTTCCCAAAAATGCCAAAATACATGTAAGTTTTAAAACTGTGATTTTTCCCAAAATCTTTTCAAAAAGGAGTACGAAGTTTCATTTTCTTTTCCGATTAAAAATATAATATCCTTTCTATGCCCACATATCAATGTATAATGAGTCATGAATGACGTGAAACCATATAGCATGAGGAAAAATGCATCTCTATGCATGTATGTCATGTGTGCATGCAATGCCATGTATCTCATAGATGAATCATGTTCTCACAATCTCAGAGTACTCAATCTCACTGTCTCACATTTTCCACTCATCACGCTCAATCACTTGGTACTGTATATGGCCCATAAGGCCTAGGGAATATCCATCCCGGAGTATATACATCACTGACAATTAGTCACTCAGTACCGAGGAAAGACAATCTGGCCCATGGAGAAGATCCATCTCCAGGTATATAAATGCTTCAGACAAGATCCATGTCCAGGGAAGATCCACCCCTTAATATAATGAACCGTGCTCACTGGGGTGTACAGACTCCGAAGGGGCTCCTACAGCCCAAGCGCTATCATAGGCCAGATCCAGGCATAAATCAATATAACTTGTTGTGGCATGCAACCCGAGCCCATAATTATCACTCATAATCAGGCTCTAAGCCTAACTCAACCATCAATCTCTCCAGTCTCACTCTCGGCTTACAATGTCATGAAACTAGCCAGACAACAATGATATGATGTATCAATAATCAATACTAAGACTAAGATATGATATGAATGCATGAATATTACTGAGTACAAAATATCAATGAAAGCAGTGAGATGGCAACAAGAAACGACCAATATGGGTCCAAACAATATCAGCATAAAGCCTATACGTGATATTTAGCATGATTGACAGCTCAGTTACTTTATCACATGATGAAAACACAGATATCAACAAAAGTAGGGCCACTATACAGTGCCATGAGAACAACAGAGTCCCAATTCACAGGGTGCACGCCCACACGCCCGTCACCTAGCATGTGCGTCGCTTAAAAAAAATCACATAACACGAAATGTGGGGTTTCATTCCCTCAGCACTATGTTTAGAAGAGTTACTTACCTCGAACAATCCAATACCAACTTACCACAAACAACTCAAATACATCACACAAGGCTAGAGGAACCAGTCCCAATCAGAAAAGATCAATCTTGAATCAAAAACAAAAATCGGCCAAAAATCCCAACCCGAACCCTCACCTCGGAACCTGACAAAAATCAAAAAATATGACAATCCATTCAATTACGAGTCCAACCATACTAGTTTCACTCAAATCCGACTCCAAATCGGTGTTCCAAACTCAAAAATTCATATTATGAAATTTAAGGCCAAAACCCCCAAATTTCCTCTTTACAAATCATCAACCAAAAGCCAAAATGGAAGATAGATTCCTGGAATATAACCAAAACCGAGTAGAGAACACTTACTCTAATCCTTGTGATGAAATTTGCTCAAATAATTGCCTCAATCCGAGCTTGGAATGCCAAAATCGTGAACTCTTGTACTTATCATTCTGCCCAGCACTTCCGCATTTGCGGTCAAATTGTCGCACATGCGACCACCGCATTTGCGGTCAAAACTTTGCTTCTGCGACAACACTCTTCAGCCGACTCCCTCGCACGTGCGAAATAATTTCCGCTCCTGCGCACTCGGAGGTGCAATTTTCCTCCGCATCTGTGATGACCTCCAGCCATGACTCCTTACGCATCTGTAACACATGGCTCGCACCTGTGGCCATCGCACTTGTGCAATACCAATCGCATGTGTGGAACACCAGAACCAGCAGCGGCAATATTGAAGAGAAACGATCTGAAATCAATCTGAAACACGCCCGAGACCCCCGGGACCCTGTACAGTCATATCCACAAGTCATATAACATAACATGAAGCTACTCGAGGCTTCAAAACACACATAAAACATCGAAACGACGAATCACACCCCAAATCTGAATCTATGAACTTGAACTTTCAAATTTCAAAACACGCATCAAAACATATCAAACCATCCCGAAATGAACTCAAAATTTGCACACAAGTCCCAAATGACATGACGAAGTTATTCAAATTCCCGGAACAACAATCTGAATCTGACATTCTCAAAGTCAACTTCCGGTCAAACATATGATCTTTCCAAGCCTTCCAATTTTAATTTTCACCAATTTATGCTGAAACCTTCTATAAACATCCAAATACAAATTTAGGCTTACGCCCAAGTCCAAAATCGCCATCCGGGCCTAATGGAGCCATCAAAACTCCTTTCTGGTATCAATTACTCAAAAGTCAAAACCTGGTCATACTTTTCAAGTTAAAGCTTCGACAATGAACTCATTCTTCCAAACCGATTTCGAACATCCTGAAACCCAAAACCGACGATCTGCATAAGTCATAATACATCATACAGAGCTACTCATTCCCGCAAACTATCGACCAAAGTGTAAATGGTCAAAACAACTGGTCGAGTCGGTACATCCTCCACCGCTTAAACATATGTTCGCCCTCGAACGTGCCAAGAGTTGTTCTCAAAACCATCAAACTGCTGCATAACCTTACCATGAAGAAACCCATGGGTGATCCCACGTCACCCTATCCCATATAGGTCTGATAACACAACATAACTGAAATTTCCTAATTCAACTCAGCCCATAAGCCTTAGAATCCAATTTCAACATCTGATATTTCTATAAGATCATAATTTCGCATCCACGCTCTGTGTAAGTCTGAACAAGCTGTATCTAGCCATAGTCATACTCCAAGTTGAAATCACATAATATACCAAATAACTCAAACACTCATAGAAAAAAATTCTAATCATAGAAGTTGCACAAACAACCCAATGACGGTAATACACCTCTTATCGAACAAAGCCTCATTGTAGCACCTTCATATACTGCCAATAATGAAATAAACATGTAGAAACCCATAACCATTTGTCGGATCAACAAGTTGTGGAACTCCCTCTCCTTCGATAAGAACTATAGCAAATTTCTAAGCCAACCAGCATAAATGTCCTTCAAAATATATCGAAACCATATCCGGTAGCACCCATTCTAGGTACGATTACCTCCTCCGACCTAACATAATCACTATAGTGACATGACATATCAATACCGCTTAAAGCCACAACTCGTGCACCAAATAGCAATATTCCAAAATGTACTCAACCCTGCAAAAAACGAATGCCTCAAATGAGAGGAATGTTCTGCTAGCTTAACAAGTATCATCACAACACCATGCTAAGATACTAGCACACACCAGAGAACCAAAACACATGAGTCCAACACAAAGGATCATATCTCAACATAACTTTGATGCAATGTGTGACCCCATCCAAACGCTGGTCCATTTATATACCTCGCTCCGCCTTGCTAAAAATCAATAGACACGTAAAATTCGACATCAAGTACCCAAAGAGCATTACCATAACCACAAAAAATTAGAAAATACAATGCCACACAAAACCCGAAAGATCATAACGAATACGCCCTCAATCACACAGTACACAATTACTCGTCTCACTCAGATTATAAGACCACAATAGAACCGCACCATGTGTACCCAAAACCAACGAATCACAACACCTCGAAGAACAAAAGAATAATTCATAAATC
Organism: Nicotiana knightiana; assembly: GCA_005239525.1. Taxonomy (NCBI): domain Eukaryota; kingdom Viridiplantae; phylum Streptophyta; class Magnoliopsida; order Solanales; family Solanaceae; genus Nicotiana; species Nicotiana knightiana. Next base: position 35,236 of record ML438390.1, on the reverse strand, counting down.
ATTTTAGAACGCGAATAAGCTTAGTAACGACTGAATAGCATGTTCCTCAACCATATCATTATAGAGCCCACCAATCCGACTCGGTGCCGAACTCACATCCATATCAGGCCTACCAATGAACCCCAAATCAACTCTCATCACCCACAACAGATAAATAACCTCCGAAATTCCACAATGACTGAATCACAACACATACTATCTTCTGACTAACCCTGTCTACATTTTTTTAACGACCCAGCCGGTCGTTTCATGATATAAGCCCAGCTTCCTCTGTTACTTCTTTATCATGTGTTTCTTAACCTATTTATATTTTTTTGGGTCGGTTGGTTCTCGTTCGGAGTGGTCGTGGTGAGAACTAACACACTTAGTCTCTTAAATTGGCTTAATAGTTGGAAAAAGCAACTAGGAGTTGACTTATTGGTAACCGACCTCGGAATGTATATTTTATGGATTGGATAGCTTCGTTAGGTGATTTGGGACTTAGGATTCTGTTTGGAATGATGTTTTGATATCCAGTGTAGAATTAGACTTGAATTGGCGAAAACTAGTTTTTGGCGATTTTCGGTCGGCTGGGGAAAATAGGCTATCGGGGTCGGAATGGAATTCCGAAAGTTGGAGAAGGTTCATAATTTCATTTTGGATATGTGTGCAAATTTTTAGGTCGGTCGGATGTGTTTTGGATGGTTTCAGCATCCTTGGTGAAATTTAGAAGTTTCAAAGTTCATAGGCTTGAATTTGATGTGATTTTTGTGTTTTTGCGTTATTTTTGGAGTTTCGAAGGCTCCACTAAGTTTGAATGAGGTTATGGGATGTGTTGGTATGTCTGGTTGTGGTCCCGAGGGGCTTGGGATTGATTTCGGATGGTTAACGGAGGATTGGACTTAGGAATTTGCAGCAAAGCTGCTGCTGGTGCCATTATACTGGTGTGACCGCTCTTGCGGAGGGAGAATCGCAGGTGCGGGCCCGCAGAAGCGGAAGAAAATCCGTAGATGTGGAATTTGGGCAACTCAGTGAGGGACCGCAGATGAGGACGTGGGACCGCACCTACGGAGTCACAGGTGCGGAATTTGGACTTCAAGTGATTTTTTCGCACGTGCGCGGAAAACCTTCCGCAGGTGCGGATTAACTAGAAAGGAAGTATAAGTATGTGCCTCCGCAAATTTTTGGCATTTCTCATCATTTTTGCATGCGGGTTGAGTCATTTTGAGAGCAATTTGGAGAATCAATTCGAGGGTCTTCAATGGAGGTATGTTTCTCGGACTATAAGCTCGATTCTATGTTATTATGTGACGGATTAGGCTTGAAATTAGTGGATTAAATGGCATAAATTGGGGGTTTAGGGCTTGGGAAATTGAGACTTATAATTAAGGAATTTAGGGGTTGTTTGTGGTCGGATTTTGATGCATTTTATATGTGTAGACTCAGGAAAGGATAAGGATTCTTGTGATGTGATTTTTATCGAATTTCGAGACGTGGGCCCAGGGCTCGGGTTTGGCCAATTTCGGGAATTGTGCCTAAAATTGATATTTTTCGATCGGACATTATTCCTTTAGCGTATATTGATGATCTTAATCTGGTTTTGGTTAGATTCAGAGCAGTCGGGAGACGATTCGAGAGGCAAGAGCATCGCGGAATAGTATTTGGGCCGGATTGAGGTAAGTAATGACTATAAATCTCTTCCTGAGGGTATGAAACCCCGGACATCGTATTTTCTCACTATTTTTAGACCGGCGTACATGTCGGATGACGAGTATGTGGCATGCACTGATATTTGGATTTGGACTAGGTCCTCTCTGTGGCAACAATTGAGTTGCGTACTTTACTCTAAATCATATGTTAAATTGTGTTCTAAACTATTGCTATATTTGGGTTGTAAGCCTTGTTTGGTGCCTCGCGACGACTTGTTCAGACTCGTTGGGGGCTTCTTACTGCTATTTCCTCACTGTGTTGATTTATGATTTACACTCCGTCATATTATGCTTAATTGTTTTCGAAACTCAGCCTTGTTTACACTATTTGAGTTATAAAATGATATTTTTGGGTCGAGTACCCCATTTTACTGATAGCCCGAGGGGCTTACTGAGAGTTTCTGACTGAGTGAGTTCGAGGGTCTGATTGTGAGGATATGAGATGCCACAAGGTGTCTTGATTTTAGCGCTTGGGCTGAAGGAGCCCCTCCAGAGTCTATACACACCCCAAGTGAGCGCAGGTACCTACTGAGTGCGAGTGCCGAGTGATAGGGAGGCATGAGTGACAGTGAGGTTTCCTGAGGGGCTGATAGTGAGTGATTGTGAGATACGCTGAGTGATGTTTGCCCGAGGGGCGATTTATGATTCATGTTTTGGCCCAAGGGGCTATTTATGATTTATTTCATTTTACACTAAACTCTTTAGGTATTTTTATTTCTGGAATTGTTGGAAAATACATTTTTCAAAGGATTTTACTGAAATTGGCTTTTAAAGCACATTGATTTCATATATATGTGTATATACTATTGGAAAGAAAGGTTGTACTTATTGTGAACTGATGATTTGATCTTATGTGCTTCTTACTGCTTAGACTTGATTTATTTTCATTACTACTGAGTTGGTGTACCCTCATTACTCCCTGCACCCCGGTGTACAGATACAGGTGCTGGTACCGAGTGTTAGTCATCTATTTTCGTGCGGAGCCGGAGTCGGGACATAGAGGTAGCTGTTCAACGTCCGCAGCATCTTTGTTTCCCTTTCTTATTTGTACTTAGTTCTTCATTCCGAGATTTTGTAATATGACTGTAGGGTTATTTTGTACTACTCTTAGATGCTCATGACATGTTGGCTCCGGATCTTGGGGATGGTTGTAGACTGTTTAGCTGTTTTGTTTTTCTTAAAAGATTCAGAAATTTATATACGTTTATGAATGTTGAAAATGAGTTGGAAATTTTTTATAAGATCTGTAAATATGTGATTATTGGCTAGCCTAGTTCCACGATAGGCGCCATCACGGTCGGATTAGGATTTGGGGTCGTGACAAGTTGGTATTAGAGCCTAGGTTACATAGGACTCAATGGTCATAAGAAGGTTTAGTAGAGTCTCACAGATTGTTACGGAGAAATCTGTACTTACCTTCGAGAGGCTGCGGAACCCTTATGAACAATCTCATTATTCTTAAATTCTGTCGTGCCATTTTGTTGATTAAAGAAAAAAAAATCTAAACTTCTGTTGTTTCATTCTCTCACAGATGGTGAGGACTCGTGCTACCGATCAGGGTGACCAGCCACTAGCTAGACCAGCGAGGGATCGAGGCCGCAGTCAAAGCCGTGGTAGAGGTAGGGGACCAGACCGTGCAGCAGCCGGGGCAGTACCAGAGGGTCCACCTACCATTCAGAATCAGGTTCCCGCCGTAGTAGCTCCAGCGGAAGAGGATCAGGCACCCGCAATGCCTATTGTTATTTCGGGACTTCAGGAGACCTTGGCTCAGGTCTTGATTGTATATACCACCCTTGCTCAGGCAGTTGCCGCTACTTCTCAGGCCGGGGGAGGCAGTCAGACTCTAGTTGCCCGGACACCTGACCAGGTTACTTAGGGCCATCAGACACCGGGGGCATTTCCACCCCAGCCGGTTGCTCCAGTTCGAGACATCGTGGTTCCGACCATGCTAGAGGATGAGCAGTGTAGACTGGAGAGATTTAGTAGACTTCAGCCTCTGACATTCAGTGGTGATGAGGGAGAGGTTGCCCAGGGCTTTCTGGATAAGTGTCAGAGGATTCTTCGTACTGTTGGGATTCTAGAGACCAGTGAGGTCTCGTTTGCTACTTTTCAGTTTTCTGCGGCTACTTTTACTTGGTGGGAGTCCTTTGAGATGCGTAGGCCTGTTGGTTCAGCACCCCTCACCTGGCAGCAGTTCTCCATTATCTTCCTGGAGAAGTATGTTCCCCAGTCTCACTAGGAGGAGCAGTGCAGGCAGTTTGAGCAGCTGCGTCAGGGGAGCTATTAGTGACGCAGTATGAGATGCGGTTTTCAGATTTGGCTCGCCATGCCAGCGAGTTGGTTCCTATCGATAGGGAGAGGATTTTGAGGTTCGTAGATGGGCTCACTTATCAGCTCCGCCTTTTTATGACTCGGTAGAGAGTATCAGATGCTACCTTCGAGCAGGTAGTTGATATTGCTCAAGATATTGAGTCGGTTCGCCTCCAGGAGCGGGAGGAGAGGGAGGCCAAGAGGCCTCGTGGATCGGGTTGTTCTAGTGGTGCTCCTTCCAGAGGCAGTTTCAGCATGGTAGAGGTCGTTCATTCAGGCATCCTCAGTCAGCGCGCCCAGCCTATAGTGGTGCATCTTCGGGGCATGGTCCTCGCAGTTCTTAGCCAGGCCATTCTTCATTCGGTGCTCTCCCAGCCCAGAGTGCAGCTCGAGCACCACCAGTTTAGACTTCCACTATGCATGATTCTTCTAGTGGCCATTCTACTGCCAGGGGTTTCTATCAGTCCCCGTCTCCAACTCTAGGGAGTTGTTTTGTGTGCGGAGAGTTTGGGCACATCTGGAGACAGTGTCCCCGTCGTTTTGGTGGTTCTTCTCACCAGAGGGGCCATCCCTCGACTTCGGCTCCAGTTACTTCACCACCCGCCCAGACAGCTAGGGGTGGGGGCAAGACCGCCGGGGGCATCCCTAGAGAGGGAGGTCGAGCAGGTGGAGGTCAGGCCCGTATGTATGCGTTTATAGCCAGGCCAGATGCTATGGCCTATTATGTAGTGATCACAGGTATTGTCTCAGTCTGTCGCCGAGATGCTTTGGATTTATTTGACCCTGGTTTTACATGTTCCTATGTTTCATCATATTTTTCCCATTTTCTGTATGTGCCCCGTGACTCTCTAGTTACATCCGTTAATGTGTCGACTCTGGTGGGCGATACTATTACTGTGGACCGTGTGCATCAGTCATGTGTGATATCTATTGGGGGTCTGGAGACCCGAGTGGACCTATTGCTACTTAGCGTTGTCAATTTTGACGTGATATTGGGCATGGATTGGCTATCTCCATGTCATGTTGTTCTTGATTGTCACGCTATGACCGTGACCTTAGTTATTCCAGGATTTTCGAGGGTTGAGTTGAGAGGTTCTTCTGAGTATGTGCCTGGCAAGGTGATTTTCTACCTAAAGGCTCAGCTTATGGTTGAAAATGGGTGTTTATCGTATTTTTCCTTTGTGAGGGATGTCAGTGGTGAGACTCTCGCTTTTGATTCGGTTCCTGTGGTCCGTGATTTTCCGGGCGTGTTTCCTGCAAACCTGCCAAGCATGCCACCTGACAGGGACATTGACTTTGGTATTGACCTGGTGCCAGGAACTTAGCCCATTTCTGTTCCACCTTATCGTATGGCACCAGTGGAGCTTAAGGAATTAAAGGAGTGGATTCAGGAACTCCTAGATAAGGGGTTCATTCGACCTAGTGTGTCACTTTAGGGTGCTCCAGTGTTGTTTGTGAAAAAGAAGGATGGTTCTATGCGTATGTGTATTGATTATTGACAGATGAATAGGGTTACGGTGAAGAACCGGTATCCCTTGCCTCGTATAGATGACTTGTTTGATCAATTGCATGGTACCAGGGTATTTACCAAGATTGACTTGCGTTCTAGCTATTATCAGTTAAAGATTCGGGGGCCCGACATCTCGAAGTCTGCCTTCAACACTAGATATGGTCATTATAAGTTTCTGGGTATGTCATTCGGGCTGACCAATGTCCCAGTAGCCTTTATGCACTAGATTCACGGTGTATTTCGGCCTTATCTGTTTCTTTCATCATCGTGTTCATTGACGATATCTTGGTGTATTCCCGATCTCGGGAGGATCATGAGCAGCATTTGAAAGTTGTGCTTCAGACCTTGAGGGAGAAGAAATTGTATGCAAAATTTTTGAAGTCTGAGTTCTGGCTTGATTCAGTAGTGTTCTTGGGGCACATGGTGTCGACTGAGGGTATTCAGGTTGATCCAAAGAAGATAGAGGTGGTATAGAGCTGGCCTAGACCATCATAAGCTACCGAGATTCGTAGTTTCCTTGGTTTGGCAGGATACTATCGTCGTTTTGTAGAGGGATTTTCGTCTATTGCAACACCTATGAACAGGATGACCCAGAAGGGTTCTAAGTTCAGGTAGAGTGAGGAGTGTGAGGAGAGCTTTCAAAAGCTCAAGTCAACTTTGACTATAGCCCCGGTATTGGTTTTGCCTACGGGGTTCAGGTTCTTATACAATTTACTGTGATGCCTCAAGAGTTGGCCTTGGAGCGGTTTTGATACGGGAAGGTAGGGTGATTGCCTACGCGTCCAGATAGTTGAAGGGGCACGAGAAGAATTATCCAGTGCACGATCTTGAGCTAACAGCTATTGTCCACGCCTTGATGATTTGGCGTCATTATTTGTACGGAGTGCATTGTGAGATTTTCACTGATCACCGTAGTTTGCAGCATCTGCTTAAGCAGAAGGATCTGAATTTGCGTCAGAGGAGATGGTTGGAGCTGCTCAAGGATTATGACCTCATCATTCTATATCATCCGAGGAAGTCCAATGTTGTGGCCGATGCCCTGAGTCGCTGAGCAGAGAGTTTGGGGAGTCTACCCTACTCTCCAGCAGCAGAGCGACCTTTAGCACTTGATGTTCAGGCTTTGGCGGGTAAGTTGGTGAGATTTGATATATCGTGGCCCCTGCGGGTATTTTCTTGTGTAGTCTCCAGGTCTTCTCTTTATGATCACATTAGAGCACGCCAGTATGATGATCCACAATTGCTCGTTCTTTAGGACATGGTCCGTCACGGTGATGCCAGGGATGTGGTTATTGGTGATGATGGGGTCATGAGGATGCAGGGCCGAATTTGCGTGCCCAATGTGGATTGACTTCAAGATTTGATTCTAGATGAGGCCCATAGTTTGCGGTATTTCATCCATCCGGGTGCCGCAAAGATGTATCAGGATCTGAGACAGCATTACTGGTGGAGGCGGATGAAGAGGGATATTGCTGAGTTCGTGGCTCGGTGTCTCAACTGTCAGCATGTCAAGTATGAGCACCAGAGACTGGGTGGATTGCTTCAGAAGTTAGATATTCCGGAGTGAAAGTGGGAGCGGATCACCAAGGACTTCGTAGTTGGGCTTCCACGGAATCCGAGGAGGTTTGATGCTATATGGGTTATTGTGGATCGACTGACCAAGTCCGCACACTTCATTCCTGTTGGTACCACTTATTCATCGGAGCGGTTATCTGAGATTTATATCAGGGAGATTTTCCGATTGCATGGGGTTCCATTTTCTATCATTTCTTACAGAGATACTCAGTTAATATCTTCGTTTTGGAGAGACCTACAGAGAAAGTTGGGTACTCTAGTCGAGTTGAGCACAACGTTTCATCCTCAGACCGACGGGCAGTCGGAGCATACTATTCAGATTTTGGAGGATATGTTGCGTGCCTGTGTCATTGATTTTGGGGGTTCATGGGACCAGTTTCTGCCACTCGTGGAGTTTGAATATAATAATAGTTATCATTCGAGTATCCAGATGGCTCCGTATGAGGCCTTGTATGGTAGGAGGTGTAGATCTCCGGTTGGTTGATTTGAGCCAGGCGAGGCTAGGCTATTGGGCACAGACTTGGTTCAGGATGTGTTGGGTAAGGTGAAGTTCATTCAGGAGCCGCTTCGCACGGCACAGTCTAGGCAGAAGAGTTATGCGGACCGGAAGGTCCGAGATGTGTCTTTCATGGTTGGGGAGAAGGTGCTGCTGAAGGTCTCACCCATGAAGGGTGTTATGAGGTTCGGGAAGAGGGGAAAGATGAGTCCTCGGTTCATTGGGACATTTAAGGTGCTTCAGAGGATTGGGGAGGTGGCTTATAGACTTGCCTTGCCTCCCAGCTTATCGAGTATTCATCCGATGTCCCATCTTTCGATGCTCCGAAAGTATGTGGCTGACCCGTCTCATGTTTTAGACTTCAGCACGGTTCAACTCGAGGGTGATATGTCATACGAGGTAGAGCCAGTGGCTATTTTGGCTCATCGGTTCTGAAAGCTGAGGTCTAAGGATATAGCTCCAGTGAAGGTCCAGTGGAGAGGAAAGCCGGTGGAGGATGCCACCTGGGAGACTGAGAGAGAGATACGAAGTAGATATCCTAACTTATTTGAATCTCCAGGTATGTTTCTAGACCCGTTCGAGGACAAATGTTTGTTTAAGAGGAGGAGGATGTAACGACCCGGCCGGTCGTTCTGTGAGATTATCCTTGTTTCCCCCGTTTCTACTTTATCATATGTTTCTTAGCATATTTATGTTGGGTACGTTTAGTTCGGGTTCGGAGTGGTCGTGGTGAGAACTGAGACACTTAGTCTCTTAAGTTAGATTAATAATTGGAAAAGTCAACTGGGAGTTGACTTATTGGTAAACGACCTCGGAATGTAGATTTTATGGCTCGGATATCTTCGTTAGGTGATTTGGGACATAAGAGTGTGTTCGGAATGATGTTTTGATGTCCACTGTAGAATTAGGCTTGAAGTGGCAAAAGTTAGTTTTTGGCGATTTTTGGTCGGCAGGGGAAAATAGGCTATCGGGGTCGGAATGGAATTTCGGAAGTTGGAGCAGCTTCGTAATGTCATTTTGTATATGTGTGCAAATTTCAAGTTGATCGGATGTGTTTTGGATGGTTTCGGCATCCTTGGTGAAATTTTTAGAAGTTTCAAAGTTCATAGGCTTGAATTTAATGTGATTTTGGTGTTTTTGCGTTGTTTTGGAGTTTCGAAGGCTTGACTAAGTTTGAATGAGGTTATGGGATGTGTTGGTATGTTTTCTTGGGGTCCCGGGGGGCTCGGGATTGATTTCGGATGGTTAACGGAGGTTTGGACTTAGGAATTTGCAGCAAAGATGCTGCTGGTGCCATTCTACTGGTGTGACCGCACATGCGGAGGGGGAACCACAGGTGCGGACTCGCAGAAGCGGAAGAGAATCCGCAGGTGCTGAATTTGGGCACCTCAGTGAGGGACCGCAAATGCGGACGTGGTCCGCATGTGCGGAAATGGAGTCGCATGTGCGTAATTTGGACTTTAAGTGACTTTTTCGCAGGTGCGCACCTGGGATCGCATGTACGGGTCTGTAGGTGCGGATTAACTTGGCAGGAAGTATAAAAATGTGCCTCCGTGAATATTTGAAATTTCTCATAATTTTTGCATGCAGGTTGAGTCATTTTGAGAGCAATTTGGAGAAGTAATTCGAGGGTCTTCAGTGGAGGTAAGTTTCGCGGACTACAAACTCGATTCTATGTTATTATGTGAAGGATTAGGCTTGGAATTAGTGAATTAAATGGTATAAATTGGGGGTTTAGGAATTGGGAAATTGAGACTTATAATTAAAGAATTTAGGGGTTGTTTGTGGTCGGATTTTGATCCATTTTATATGTGTATACTCGGGAAAGGATGAGGATTCTTGTGTTGCGATTTTTATCGAAGTCCGAGACGTGGGCCCCAGACGCAGGCTTGGCCAATTTCGGGAATTGTGCCTAAAATTGATAGTTTTTGATTGGTATTTGTTCCTTTAGCGTAAATTGATGATGTTAATCTGGTTTTGGTTAGATTCGGAGCAGTCGAGAGCCGATTCGAGAGGCAAGAGCATCGCGGAATAGTATTTGGATCGGATTGAGGTAAGTAACGACTATAAATCTTGTCTTGAGGGTATGAATCCCCGGACTTCGTATTATCTCACTATTTTTAGAGTGGCGCACATGCCGGATAACGAGTGTGTGGCGTGCACTGATTTTTGGATTTGGACTAGGTCCTCTCAGTGGCAACTATTGAGTTGCATACTTTACTATAAATCATATGTTAAATTGTGTTCTAATGTATTGCTATATTTGGGTTATAAGCCTTGTTTGAGGCCTCGCGCCAACTTGTTTTGACCCATTGGTGGCTTCTTACTGCTATTTCCTCACTGTGTTGATTTATGATTTACACTCAGTCATATTATGCTTAACTGTTTTCGAAACTCAGCCTTGTTTACACGATTTCAGTTATAAAATGATGTTTTTTGGTCGAGTACCCCGTTTTATAGATAGCCCGAGGGTCTTACTGAGAGTTTCTGACTGAGTGAGGCCGAGGGCCTGATTATGAGGATATGAGATGCCACGAAGTTGTTTGATTTTAGCGCTTGGGATGAAGGAGCCCCTCCGGAGTCTGTACACACCCCCAGTGAGCGCAGGTACCTACTGAGTTTGAGTGCTGAGTGCCGAGGGCCGAGTGACGAGTGATTGGGAGGCATCACTGACAGTGAGGTTACCCGATGGGCTGATATTGAGTGATTGTGAGGTATAATGAGTGATGTTTTTCCCGAGGGGCTATTTATGATCCATGTTTTGGTCCGAGGGGCTATTTATTATTTATTTCATTTTACACTAAACTCTTCGGGTATCTTTATTTCTGGAATTGTTGGAAAACACATTTTTCAGAGGATTTTCCTGAAATTGGCTTTTAAAGAACGTTGATTTCATATATATATATATATATATATATATATATATATATATATATATATATATATATATATATATATATATATA
>ML438390.1:0-23072 GCA_005239525.1 Nicotiana knightiana | reverse complement strand
ATGCGGAGCCGGAGTCGGGACATAGAGGTAGATGTTCATCGTCCGCATCATCTCTGTTTCCCTTTCTTATTTTGTACTTAGTTCTTCGTTCCGAGGTTTTGTATTATGACTGTAGGGTTATTTTGTATTACTCTTAGATGTTCATGACATGTTGTCTCTGGATCTTAGGGATGGTTGTAGATTGTTTAGCTGTTTTATTTTGCGTAAAATATTCAAATATTTATATGCATTTATGAATGTTGAAAATGAGTTAGAAATTTTTTATAAGAACTGTAAATATGTGATTGTTGGCTAGCCTAGTTCCACGATAGGCGCCATCACGGTCGGCTTAGGATTTGGGGTCATAACAATTTCACAGTCCACAACCACGAAACAATCTACTCATGAGAACTCTAGTCTCCAAATCCATAGAACACACGAATCACCATATCTGATCTCAACCCTATTGCCTGAAGTCTAACGCTTCTCCAATACACGATCATCCCACGAGGAATAGTCCTATAATTTTTCTGTGCCACAAAGAAAATTTTGAACACCAGCAGTCGATCAAACAAGAGAGTGTTGCAATACCAATGAAGTATCCATAACTAAAACACATTGTTTCTTCTGAAATGTATACTCTCATCAAGCCATACCAGATAGTAATATCATCTACCTAGTCATATGAAATCGTCCATGCTGCCTATGAATTTCATGACCTTCCCTTCAAAATCGAATTGTGACCTTGCACCTGCAATTCTCAATACAATACTACACAACACACCGCACCCACTATGCCATCATATGAAAGATACGAAAATCTCAAAACCAACTCCGAGTCACAAGAAACTACATGCCCGATTAGCCAATAACTTTCTATTTGATTTCATCTTGAGAAAATCACAATACGCCACATGCCCGACACACCAATAGGAAATATACCTCTCAACCATCAAGAACTCTCTGAACCCACCACTTAACCAAACCGTCAGGACTGAATCCCTCTACTCGACTAGGCTACGCAGGTCGTCAAAACCCAAGAGTCTCGCCAAAAAACACCTTTAAAAACTCACCACATCATAAGCACCCAAACAACCAATCATACCCATTACCATGTTGATCCAACCTGCTACCAAGTTGTCCCATTCCTCTGAGGTCCTTCTGAATTACCTTCAAATTGATACTTATACTTGCCATAATATCACAATCCTCAACCAACACTCACTTCATGGGGCCCTAGCATAAGACCACACCGTCCTAAAGCTCATAAACTGTTGTATCCCTTCTTAAGCACCCTCAAAAGTACCATAACCGAGACATCTACTCTGAAGAGATCTTCTATGAATTTAAGCTATTCTTCCACTTCCCTGATACTGAAATGTAGAATCCATAATGATGTAGAAATACTGCAAGTCTCAACACCATCCAATGTAACTCTTAACTTCTAGCCATATACAAATCCGCGAAAATTCTCAGTTGCCACATATAAATCTTGGATTCATGGGAACCATCCTCAAGAGTCATCCACTCTACTAAAATCTCAATAGCACCACCCAAATGGACCGAACAACCTGTGCCCCATTTGCACCCCAACACCCTAAGAAGTAATTCACACCTCTAAGCAACCGAGAAAACTTCTACTCCATGAATACTACATCCTTCACGAATAAACACTCAATCATCCCATGATTTCCATGTACCCATAGAGTGTAATACAACTTTTATCCAGAAATTCCCTTACCCGAGTCAACCTCAATCTCAACCACTGTAGTCATAACTAATTCACCAGTATACCTCAAATCGATACCAATACAACACATAATCGTGCAATCAACTCGTCAACAACAAACTCCCCCACTTGGCGAAGCCATAGATCAAAACACACAATAACTCACAATGCCCATACTCTATTACTACCTTAATACCGCAGTGAGATTCAACTAAATCCTTCCTGAGCTCTTGTAACGCAAACCATCTAATATTTCAAATCACCTGCAAATCTCGCATTCACTATTTTAATAGTCAGACAAACTTCCATAAGCTATCTAAACTCAAATTGCAATATATAGCATTCACTGGTAAAAAGAAAACTCGCTACAAAACAACATAAGGATCACACAACTTAAGGACACCCTGCAGGAGATAACCCCACCTGCTTAGCCTCAAACTGATATCTCTCTATACCCATCCATAATCATAACTATTACACAATCACTTTATCTCCCTGAGTTTGAACTCATAACTTAACATGAAGATCTACTTCACTCCACAACTAAACTACATGAGAGGTCCTTCAACACACCCATAACTCGAGGCCATACGCCAAATCCATACAGAAGCCAAACACCAATAGTCCTTGCTACATCTCCAGCAAACTCTCTTGTCACATTCGAACAATTTGAGCACATCTTGTAATCAAATCATACTTACCACATAGTCATTCAGTCACATATCCCACCAATAAGGACACAAACGGACATATAAGTCCCAAATGCACATGCTCACATATTCAAAATCTCCGTACTCAAGCCACATACAAAACATGGCCTCAAGGCCTCAAGACTGGCCCATTATCAACATGCCAAAATCATATCTCGCACCTCAACCATGGAAGCACAAGTCGTCGATGCACAGTTGAAACCAAGTGCTCACATACGCATACGAATGCGTGGAAGGAATTCAAAGAGTTATGCTTCAAGCTAAATCAATGTCTCACGATAAGGAAAGAAAGATGGGAATTATATCCTAAATGTCCTGTAGCCTCTCGAAGATAGGTATAGACGTCATCATATCGATCTGCAAGGCTCTACTAGACACTTGCTCATGACATGTAGAACCTATGAACCTAGAGCTCTGATACCAATCTAAGACGACCCAAAATCCGCTAGTCGTGATGGCACCTAACACAACCCGCTAGGTAAGCCAACTATCATCTATCCAGTTTCAATATTATTTAATAGGACAATTAAACAGAAGAAGTCATCTGAATCTTATACATTCCCCAAGGACTGGTAATACAAATCATGAGCTCCTACAAATAGAGTTTACAAAGTGGAAATGAAATAAATACATATTCATTTTGAAAAGCACATTAAACAGAACTTTCTAATCTAAGGCCACCCCGAACAACAGGGGCAGCTGCAATAGGGACACAGGTACATCTTCAATTCCAACAACCATCAAACACAGCATCAGCAATAGCAGACATTTGCACGCAATGTGCAGAGGTGTAGTATCAGTACAACCGACCCCATGTACTGAGTAAGTAACAAACCTAACCTTAGGTTGAAATCAGTGACGATTAACAAAACTAACCTTAGGTTGAAATCAGTGACGAAGGTCGGGTCCAATACCGGTATTCTAGAACAGTTCATAACAGCATAACACAAATAATAAAATGGGTATCTCAGAAGTAAAAGGCTCAACTCGTTCACAGTTTCAGAAAATAGGCATGCTTTTCAAATACACTAGTGAATATTCAATTCTTTTTCCAAAAATGCCAAACATACAGGTAAGCTTGAAAACTGTGATTTATCCCAAAATCTTTTCAACACGGAGTAAGAAGTTTCATTTTCTTTCCCGATAACAAGTATAATATCCTCTCTATGCCTACCTATGAATGTGTAATGAGTCATTAATGACGTGAAACCATTTAGCATGAGGAAAAATGCATCTCTATGCATGTATGTCATGTGTGCATGCAATGCCACGTATCTCAGAGATGAATCATGTACTCACACTCTCATAGTACTCAGTCTCACTATCTCATATTTTTCACTCATCATGCTCAACCACTCGGTACTGTATATGTCCCACAAGGCTCAAGGAAGAATCCTGGAGTATATACATCACTGACCATCGGTCACTCAGTGCCGAGGAAAAGCCAATCCAGCCCCATGGAGAAGATCCATCTCCAGGTATATAAATGCTTCGGGCAAGATTCATGTCCAGGGAAGATGCATCCCTCAATATAATCAATTACGCTCACTAGGGGTGTACGGACTCCGAGGGGGCTCCTACAGCCCAAGCGCTATCATAAGCTAGATCGAGGCATAAATCAATATAACATGTTGAGGTGTGCAGCTCGATCCATAACTATCACTCATAATCAGGCTCTCAGCGTCACTCAGTTATCAATCTCTCCAGTCTCACTATCGGGCTTACAATGTCATGAAACTAGCCCGACAACAATGATATGATGTATCAATAATCAACTTTGAGACTGAGATATGATATGAATGCATGATTATGACTGAGTGCAATATATTAATGAAATCAGCGATATAACAACAAGAAACGACCACTATGGGTCCAAACAATATCAACATAAATCCTATAAATGATATTTAACATGATTGACAGCTCAGTTAATTTATCACATGGTGAAAACATAGTATCAACAAAATTAGGGCGACTATACAGTGCCATGGGAATAATAGAGTCCCAATTCACAGGGTGCACGCCCGTCACCAAGCATCTACGTCACCTCAAAAAAAATCAAATAACACGAAATGCGGAGTTTCATACCCTCAACACTAAGTTTAGAAGAGTTTCTTACCTGGAACAAGCCAATACCAACGCCGAGCAAGCTAAACGATGCCCCAAATATGCCATTACGAGCGTTCTGACCTCCGAACTGCTTGAAACTAACCACAAACAACTCAAATACATGACTTCATCATATCGATCCGCAAGACTCTGCTAGACACTTGCACAAGGCCAGAGGAACCAGTCCCAATAAGAAAAGATCAATCTTGAATCAAAAAACCCAAAATCGGCCCAAAAGCCCAACCCGGGCCCAAACCTCAGAACCTGAAAAACTCCCAAAATAAGACAACCAATTCAATTACGAGTCCAACCATACTAGTTTCACTCAAATCTGACTCCAAAACGGTGTTCAAAACTCGAAAATTCATATTATGAAACTTTAGGCCCTAAACCCCCAATTTCCTCTTTAGAAATCATCAACCAAAAGACAAAATGGGAGATATATTCCTGGAATATAATCAAAACTGAGTAGAGAACACTTACCCCAATCCTTGTGATGAAATTTGCTCAAAATATCGCCTCAATCCGAGCTTGGAAAGCCAAAATGAAGCCAAAATCGCGAAACCTTGTATTTATCATTTTGCCCAGCACTTCCACATTTGCGGTGAAATTGTCACACCTCCGACCACCACATCTACAGTCAAAACTTCGCTTCCGCGACCACACTCACTTGCCGACCCTGTCACATATGCGGAATAATTTTCGCACTTGCGGACTCGCGGGTGCGATTTTCCTCGCATCTTGACCTCCAGCCAATACTTCTTTCGCATCTGCAACACATGGCTTGCAACTGTGCCTGTCTCACTTGCACAATACCAATCGCAGGTGCAGAACACCAGAACCAACAGCTGCAATATTGAAGAGAAACGATCTGAAATCAATCTGAAACACACTCGAGCCCCTCAGGACCCCATCGAATCATACCCAAAAGTCATATAACATAACATGAACCTACTAGAGGCTTCAAAACACACATAAAATATAGAAATGATGAATTACACCCAAAATCGGAATCTATAAACTTGAATTTTCAAATTTTCCAAAGCACGCGCCGAAACATATCAAACCATCCGGAATGAACTCCAAATTTTCACACAAGTACCCAATAAAATGAAGAAGCTATTCAGATTCCCGGAACCACAATCCGAATTCGACATCCTCAAAGTCAACTTACAGTCAAACTTCTGATCTTTCCAAGCATTCCAATTTCCAATTTTTGCCAATTTGTGCTGAAACCTTCTAGAAACATCCAAATGCAAATCTGGGCGTACGATCAAGTCCAAAATATCCATCCGGACCTACCAGATCCATCAAAACTCCATCCCGGGTTCAATTACTCAAAAGTCAAAACTTGGCCAAACCTTTCAACTTAAGGCCTCGACAATGAACTCATTCTTCCAAACCGATTCTGAGTATCCTGAAACCCAGAACCGACGATCCGCATAATTCATAATATATCATACAGATCTATCTAATTCTCCCAAATTATCGAGCAATGTTCCAATGCTCAAAATGACCGGTCGGGTCGTTACACTTGGGCCTTGAGACCCTTGGGAACTTTGAAGTGTCTGGGGATTCAAATGGGGCGTCGACCTTGTGTAGAACTCTCTCCTTAGCCCTTAATCCATTGTCATTTTTTGTTCTCTTTGGATTTAGTATTTAATGATCATGAAAGATTTTCAGTGTAAATCATATGCCATGTATAACCGACACATTAGTATAAGTTTCTCGTGGTATTACAGTATCAATATTTTGTTATATATTTCTCCAATCATCTGTTATTTGTTTCATACATGGTTAAACATGCATAATATATATCTAATGACCTTCTCTTTCTATTTTTGAACATGTATATTTTTTTGGGCATGCCGAGTTCTTGAGAATTCAGGCCCAAGTCTAGCATTTGCTGTAGTTTTTGGAAATTTGAAGTAAGCTATCGTTGTCTCTATTACTACTGGCCTTTGAGGCCCAAATATTAGAGTCCAATAATCTCGCTCTAACCTCCTTTATTATTTACTACTTTGTTATCTTAGCTTACTACATTGTCGCACTTTGTTGCATCTTTGTTGTTACTCTATCTCACATGTATACAACAATCTTATATTGGATTGAATGATTTACTTTATACCTTAAGTCATAGAAGCTTAGGAAAGCCTTAAATAACATATGGTTAAAACAAATATCAGTTAATAACCAGACCCATATTAGCTAACTTGAAGTTATTCTGTTGTGTTTTTCACTCACTTATCTTAAAGATTTTGAAGCCCAACACTTAGTAAAGGATGGCAGCTCCTCTTTCAAAAAGAAAAACAAACTGAATCACAAGCTTTATCTTCAAAAAGGGAAAGCAAATCATTTTCGAAAAAAATTAAGTGTTGTCGCCCATAAAGGATTTTCAAAAAAGTGGTTTTTCTTCAAGTCTTCAAATCATATCTTAGGCTTACTCCCATATCATTAGGACAATATATGGCCCATGATTTAGGAACAAGTGTTTAAATTTAGTTCTCTTTTTCACATACTTCCTTAAATACAAAACATCCTATATCTCTTTTCAAAAGCTCTTTTCTAGTATATATGCATTAATGTTATTTTCCTCTATTAATTCATACCCTTTTAAACTACACCCTCCCTTTGTAAGAATTACGTCCCAATATATGGTAAGCCATATCTTTAGAACACTAAGTTAAGTCATAGTATAAATATTTGATTCCAAGTGTAGTCTAAGTCCTATGGAGCTATCTCAGGTAGATTTTGAAGGGTGCCTAACACTTTTCCCTTAGAAGAACAAGAATCATTACCCATAATCTCATCGATTAGTACATTTATAGAGAAATATGACTTAGTAATTAAATAGGTAACCTAGTATAACTTTAACTATTAGGTGATGACTCTCTTTTATCAACAATAAAGAAATCACAAGTTGAATCTTGTTTTGACTAGTTCAAATTAGGGTGCAACAACATGACGACTCTGCAGGGGATTTCACGTTTAGGTTCTGACCTTTGCAGACTTAGACTAATTTGGCATTTAGATTTATTTGTACACAGCTTTAACTGTAGATAATATTTCAATTACTTGCTAACCTACCTTATTTGCTCTTTATGTTTATTACTGCTACACCCTTATCTATTACTGCTTTATATACACTGTCATCACATTTCTTCCTATCGAGTCTTGGCAGTACACTATCACACACAATGGCGCACCAGGGTTATCTTTTGCACCCCTCTGAACCATCTTTTCAAAACTCTCTAGTTTTAGAAAATGGCTTTGTTATGTCAACTAACATAACTTCTCTCAACCTTCAATCCAACTCAAAAGTAGGAAACACTCTACTCTAGATAAAATAGGGCATACTGCATAAACCTTAGGTGAGACGGTCCTTGGCATCGACACACAATTAGGGAATCCAATCTAATGCCAACGGGTCATGCACCCAATGACATGACTTCTTTGGAAAGACAAAAAAACCTGACAAGACACTTAAAGATCCAAAGCAAATACTTACCAAAAACCTTTCTTTTACCCAGAGCATCCGCCAGAAACACGGAGATGAGGTTCGGACATACCTAGGGGCAGTGACCGATTTGCTGAACGTTCGAGCAAACATGGTGCTCACTCGCTTTTTGATAGATTTTTGGGGATCCAGCTAAGGTGGTGATCAAATTTACCTACTGGGAGTTGGTACCAAAACTGGAAGAAGTCACTAGTTTCACGGAGTTTTCGTTCAATGGAAAGAAGCCGATATTGCCAGTTACTATGCCTAGTTACCCATTCTCGAATGCTTTGGGCCTGGCCAACAGTAGGGGTCTAAGAAATATTGAGGACAGATGGGTGAGCCTCGACCAACTGTTTGACAGATTTGGGCATCATGAAAGCTACAAGTGATATTCGGGAGAGTTTCAATGTGGCCAAGCGACGTGGGAGAGTCCCAGGACTATCGGCTTCTCGATGGCACTATTGGGATTATTGGTATTCCCAAAGAGAAGGGGTCGGATCAACATCAACTTATTCCCTATGGTTCTAGCGACCTTCTGTGATAACATTCAAGCTACTTCGGTGCCAATGGTGCTAGCTGAGATGCCGAGGGATTTGTCCGCATGTGCACGAGGGTATGATTTATGTAAAGGTTTTAACTTGCCGCTTCAGATCTGGGCTACTAAACATTTCTTCCAGCGAGAGGCCACCATCGACTACTTTGTGGGCATCAACAAAATGATCTGCAGCCACAACGAGAGGATGAAACTTTGGGTCTCCCCACATGGGCAAGAAGAGTGGAGGGAAATTCTGACAAACCTGAGTGGAGAATGGATCAACTGGAAGCTGTCGTGGTTAGGTGGAAGAGAAATCTTAAGGACTCCTCATAAATACTTCATTGAGCTTATCGGACTTGAAGGTATTCAGCCATACTCACCCATGCATGTTCTCTAATAGTTTGGGATGATCCAAGATGTGCCTCTGTGCACAAGGATAGCGCTATACGAGGATGAGTACAATGAACAAATTCCAATCCCCAGGATAAGAAGGCTCCAAGAAGAGTGAAACGACCTGGTCATAATGCTAGTGGATCAGAACTCGTGGTGCACTCCCGAGTATTATGTCTCGATCAACGAGGATGATGAACTTGCCCGGCCAAGCAGAGAGAGTATAGCCTAGTATAGGAAGCAGTGTTTGCTTTGTAAATTTACCATGAGGTCCTTCCACAGTACCTTGTGACTACTTCGATGCACCGTCAAGTGCTTCCAGGATCCGTCGATCATATGTTTCCACCTTCTGATGATGATGACTGGGTAGTGGAGTGCATCCAAATAGAGTCTACCATAGAGCCAAAAGAAGATCAGAATGAAGGATCATAGTTCAATGATGATGAGGAGGACTTTGAAGAAGACCCGAAGGAAGATTCGGAATAAGAGCCAGAAGAAGAAGAAGAGATGGGAAACGACTACGGAGATGGTTATTATAGTTGGTTTATTTCACCTTCTTTCCCGCTATGTACCCTTATTCCATTTTTTCTTACTTTCCAAAAGGGAAAGATCTCCAAGCCCATGAAGTTCTATGAAATCATGATGTAATATTTGTTCCTGCTTATATCAATCCAAATTATCCATGAAAACAAACTTGCTTTGGATTTAAATGTGTCAAGTCTAAATGTTTGTCAAATATCTCCGATTTGGGCATGCCTCCGGCAATGAGAGGTTTTCACGAATTCTAGGAAGCACGTTGTCACGAACCAAAAATCCCCCCAAGTGAGTCGTGATGGCACCTAGTCTCTAAAACTCGATAAGCCTAACACATGCCGAAATGATAATAGGTATTACTTCAACTGAAGGATATAAGTGCCAATTAACGAGTAAGAAGTACAGTAGGTGCTAACACTGTCAAATACAGCACGAAAGAGTAGACTAACAATGATATATCACATGTTATGACAATTCAATTGAAGGCATGGAAAGACACTAGACAATCTAAACCGGTCAAATACCACATATAGACCATGTACTTCACCTTGCGTACACGTATTTCACATAACAAGATAGCACAATTACTCAATTCCTACTGAGTAGTTTCCCTCACACAAAGTCCGGAAAGATGCTTAGCTCAATTCGGAAAAATCAATACTCAAATTAGCTTTTCCTTTACAAATTCACCTCCGCTCGGCTCAATCTAGCCAAAGTTGACTTAAATGCATTAAACAGTGCAAGAGAAAACAATATCAATTAACAAAGCTATGATCCGCAAAAGTCAACAAAAGTCGACCCCTCTAGCCTGCACCTCGGAATACGATGAAATTTATAAAACCCGAACACCCGTTCCGATACGAGTTCAACCACATCAAAATTATCAATTTCGGACATCAATTCTTCCTTCAATTCACCATTTTACATTTTGAAAGATTTTACATTTTTTCCAAATATTTCCTTTAGATTCTCGTGAATTTGATGTTAAATATAAGGTATAATCACAAAATATAATTGAAAATTTATCAAATGTACTTACCTAATGGTTTGATGTGAAGATCCTTCCACAAAATTGCCTCTCTTCGAGGCAAGGGTTCAAAATATATCAATATGAAGATAAAGCTCAGAATACTCAACTATAAAAAGGCTGCAGATGTTGCATTTTGCGACATGGGTTTCGCAAATGAGACCACCACAAATGCGGATAAAACATCACAAAATCTACCCCTTATAGACCATACGAAGATCGCTAAATGCGAAGCAATAGTAGCCGGAAAAACAAACATTATTTTTGCAAAAGCGGACAGCCCAAACTAGCAAATGCGACTCCACTATCACATTTGCAATTGAAGACCAATCCTCCACTGGTTCGTAAATGCGAGAAAATACTAGCAAATGCAGGGTCGCATTTGCGACTTTCTCATTGTATTTGCGAGGAAACCAGTACCAGCACACACAATTCTTAACAAAACACTCTGAAGCTAATCTGAAACTCACCCGAGCCCCCAAGGCTCCAAACCAAACACCTACACAAGTCTAAAAATATAACAGGAACTCGCTCGCGCGATCAAAACACCAAAATAACCTACAGAATCATGAATCAAATGCCAAAACACATGAAAATCATAATGAATTTCAAGAACTTCAAGAATCGCAACCAAACGTCCGAACCATATAAAATCAACTCCAAATGGCACCACATTTTGCAAGCAAGTTCCAAATGACGAAACAGACCTATTCCATGTTCCGACACCAAAATCTGAACCAGATAGACTTAAATTAAAATCATGGTCAAACTTAGAAAAATTCTAAACCTTTAATTTTCCAACCTTCGCCAAATGATGTCGAAACCTTTTAGAAACATCCAAATGAAATATCGGGCATATGGCCACGTCAAAAATCACCATTTGGACCTATCGGAATCGTCAAAACCCTGATTCGAGGTCAAATACTTAAAAGACAACCCCTGGTCAATTTTTTCAACTTCGAGCTTCTCAATGAGAGTTACTCCTAAAATAGTTTCTGAACCTCTCAAAAACCCGAACCTATGTTGCACGCAAGTCAAAATACATTGTATGAAGCTACTCATGACCTCAAACTGCCAAGCTGGATGCAACTTCTCAAAATGACCAGTCGAGTCGTTACACGTGCTAGCCTTAACAACTGATTTCTTGTTTGTATAAATGGAGAAATTGACTCCTGTTTATTTTTCTCTTCTTTCTTCTTATTTTTCCTTTTGCTTTATTACTACCCCCAAAAGAAAAAAAAATGTTGGCTTGTGTCGACCAAAATTGGCGGATCCACCATACAATTTATGGTCAAAGGGAAAGGTTTCAGCTACAAAAAACCCGAGTGGACATGCTCTGGTCATAGACGACAGTCCGGGGTGATCACGGATGAAGGACGATACAAGGAATGATGAACACGAGGCCATGATGGCCCAGAAAATGGAGTCGCTAAGGGAGGAAGTACAGCATATCAGAGAACTAGCACATCTGGTCGTGACAACGCTTCCTCAACCACCTCGATTTCTTTCTTTGGATTCAATTCCCGACCACTTTCCTACCACATCGTACTAGAACAAAAACACCCCAACTTCAGTTCCTACCACTAAAGTCATACCTCTAGTAAGCCCCGCGAACCCGCCAAATTCCCCTATCCATATCCCTACGTACCATTGTACGTTCAAATACCACAAAACTCGCCTATCACTACTAATGCAAATCACACCCCTCCTCGTGATGGAGTCACTTCTACAACTAACTAGTACATACATTTTTCACACACTGTCGCCCATGAACGATATGTTCCCCCTGTTATATGCAATTTCTAAACCTACCTTTACAGTTTCTGTCACGGTCAGGGTGCCTTATGAGATTGACCAATACGCCGAGATGGAAAGGGAAGCCAGGCGTAAGGAAGAGGATTCAGTATCTGAACAACTGTAAATCTTGATAAAGCAAATGAAGAACCTCCAAGTTTCCCTAGGAAGTGAACGTTTGGACTACAAGGGTATGTGTATTCATCTGGATGTGGATATGCTAGCAGGTTCTAAACCTATAAAGTTCGATATCTTCGATTGGACTGGAGATACCCACGTGCATTTGAGGGAATATTATAACAAGTTAGTCGGAGTGGGGAGGAATGAGAAGCTAAGATTGATGTTATTTTTAAGGAGCTTGAAAGGAAAATCACTCACTTGGTATACTCGACAGTAGCCGTAAAATTGGACAACTTAACAAGATTTGGCAGAGGACTTCATCATTCATTTTCGATTCAACACAAAGATCACTCCCAATCGGTTTGCACTGGTGAACCTGCAGAATAAACCATTCGAGTCATTCCAAGAATATGATCATCGGTACTGGTCAGAGGCCACCAGGGCAAAACCTTCGCCGGACGACAGCGAATTAACCAAGTATTTCATCAGAGCCTTGGAAGGGATATACTTTGAAAAGATTATGGGAAGTTGGGACAGAAATTCCCCGAGTAGGTCAAGATGGGAGATTTATTAGAAGAGGGCATAAAATCCAGTAAAGTACAATCCATGGCAATATTACAAGCGGTCTGCAAGGCCATCCAATCAAGGTCAATCATTAGTGGAAAGAAGAAAGAGGAGATCTCAACATTCGTCCCTAACTATCAACCCAATCAACATCACAGAAACACTTCTTATTCCCCAAACAATCATTCACCATCACCTACTAATGCTCTAGTCTATAACACCCAGCCATATTACCACCTTCAACCATAATACAACCCTCATCGAGCGAACATCAACCCGACCCCACAATGACCATATGCTTCTATCCAAACCACTACTCACCATAACCGACCCACTTATGCACCACGCCCTCGTCCCAACTTTGAAGAGAGGGGCCCTAGAAATTATATCCCGATTGCTGAGCCCCTAGCCCACTTTTTTGAGAGATTAAGAAGAAAAGGATTGAAACATCCAGTCAAAGAAAGGGTTCCTGAGTATCCCTCTAAGTATTATGATGCAACAAGAAGGTGCGTGTACCATCCCAATGTAGCCGGTCATCATACTAAAGATTTTTTAAGATAAAAAATGAGATTGAAACACTGATCAAGAGCATAGATGGCGCCTCCTAATATGAATCACAATCCACTATCAAATTACTGAAACTATGTAGTTAACATGATCACATTGGACGAAGACTATGACCTAAAGGGACGATTGTCACTATAGGAAAAGAAGAAGACACCATGATCCCTCCTCAAAAGGCTCCAATGATTACAGTACAAGTGAGACCTACAGTGATTGTTCAAACTTATCAGCAACAACCTGTCGTTGCTACAGGAGACAAGGAAAGTGGAGAATAGAAAATCGTCCCATGGACGTACCAGCAGAAGGGGAGGGCCAAATGTTAGACTATGTCGCAGCCCATGGTATGAGTAGGTCTAGGAGATGCTACGCTCTTGAAGATTCCAATCGAGGGAACTTGGGAAGAGAGAAAATTCAAAGAAGAAACATAACAGATCTAGAAGCCCCCGAGTTATGGAAAAAAAGTCAACCAAAGAGTATTCTATGGAGGAACATCTGAAGAAAACTCCAGCACATATATCAATCATGGATTTGTTAATGAGCTTCGACAGTCATAACGACGCCCTGTTGAAAGTACTGAGTGGGGTAAGCATACCAAGAAACACCACCAGTGAGGCACTGGCTATGACAATTGGGAAAATGGTCGAAGCAAATATGATCACTTTCATAAGATATGAACTTCCTGTCAAAAGCGCAAGTCACAACAAAGCTCTTCATATCATTGTCAAATATGGGGAAGAAGTAGTTTCCCAAGTGTTGGTAGATGTAGGGTCATGAGTAAACATTGGTCCACTCTCCACCCTATGGGAGTTAGGAATTCATTTGAGGGAAGTCAAGGAAAGCCACTTGAGGGTGATGACCTTTGACAGTTCGCAAAAGGATGTTATTGGAGAAATTTCTTTGGCCTTGCAGATCGGGCCGGTCGAGTTCCCATATTGTTTCAAGTAATGGATATTTCTGCTTCCTACAACTTGCTACTAAGAAGGCCCTGGAGGGGCCGTCCCATCCACTTTTACACCAATGCATGAAATTTTAGTGAGTATATCATGAGATTGTTGTCCGCGGCGAGTGGGGTCAGTGTGCTTATTTGGAGCATGATGGTCCATTTATTGAAGGGCTAGACAAAGTTGCTTTCCATACAGTTGAAATCATGCAGACGACCAAAATGGAAGAGACTGAACAAAACTTGGGGATGCAGTCATTGTATAGATCCAAGATGGCTATGAGGGAGATGATGAAATATGGATACGGGATAGAAACAGAGTTGGTAGCCAGGTTGGACGGGATTACAGAGCTAATTGATTCTAACAGGCAAAATGAAGGGCTGGCATAGGGTATCAGCCTTCGGAGGGGAAAGCTCAAATAGGTAGCTCCAGGAAAAAGACTTTTGCGCTACAGCATATTTCAAGTCCAGGTCAGGGTTCAGTACCAGAAAATGATATTATCGACGGAATGGGAAAGTTCTTCGTGAATATGATTGTTGAATGTTGTGAAGGGTCTGACATCTAGACACCGACTATCAGGGATGTTGAACAAGGGGAACAGCTGTAGAATTGGACCACTAATCCATCTTTGGTTCATGAGGAGTCTTGGTAGCATGGAAATATAAATGTTTTCTTTTGAAAAGTGCACGATCAATTGAGGCTCGCACCATGTCTGTAACTTTTTTTCATTTTCCTCTTTTGAACACTTAAGACATTTATCTTTTGATGAAATAAAAAGAATCATTTTCTCAAACATTGAAACTTAATTTACCGCTTCATTTATACTTAGCCTTTCTTTTCAGTAATCGAAATGCTAAAAACCCGCATTCCGTGATTATGACATGTA
Source organism: Nicotiana knightiana (assembly GCA_005239525.1). Lineage (NCBI taxonomy): Eukaryota > Viridiplantae > Streptophyta > Magnoliopsida > Solanales > Solanaceae > Nicotiana > Nicotiana knightiana. The sequence goes on along the minus strand of ML438390.1, from coordinate 7,691 downwards.
ACGAAATTGTCGAGCACACCGACCTAGATTACGAGGAGTATGATGAGAGTAATATGCGAGACAATCTTATGCAGGAGATAGAGCAGTTGGAGAGTAAAAAAAGACCAACCTCGAAGAAACGAATGTGATCAACCTTAGAAGTGAAGAAGACACGACGGAAACCAGAATCAACATTATTCTAGAAGCCGAGAAAAATGAAAACCTTGTTGAGCTCCTCCGACAGTACATTGATGTGTTCGCATTGTCATATGATGATATGGGGGGATTGAGAACTGACATTGTCTCTCATCGACTACCCATCGATCCTACTAGAAAGTCGGTCAGGCAGAAACCAAGGAAATTCAAACTTGATTTAAGTATGAGGATAAAGGAAGAAGTGACCAAGAAAATAAAGACAAATGTGGTAAGGTTCACCAGTTTTCCCAAATGGTTGGCATATATTGTCCCAGTATCCAAGAAAGACGAAAAGATCAGAATATGCGTAGATTACTGAGATCTCAACAAAGCTAGTCCAAAGGGCGATTTCCCTCGCCAAATATCCACATCCTCATTGACAACTACGCGAAGCACAAACTGCAGTCGTTTATGGATTATTTCGGTGGGTATCACCAAATCCTCATGCATGATGAATGTAATGACCCGACCGGTCGTTACGAGCTCTAGCCCGTCGTTCAGCGGTTTGAGGTCATGAACAGCTCTATTTTAGGTATTATGACTTGTAGGTGTGGTCAGAATTGTATTTCGGGAAGTTTAGAGTCAATTTGGAAAGAAAATTCTCATTTCAGAAGCCTTAAGTTGGAGAAATCAACTAAGATTGGAATTCTGAGTAAATGACCTCCAAATCGAGATTTGAAGGTTCTTGTAGGTTCATATGATTATTTGAGACTTGGGAGTACATCCGGATCGAGCTTTGGATAACCCAGTAGCGTTTCGGCGTATATTGTGGAAGTCAGCATTTTGAAGAAATTTTCTAAGTTTGGATTGAAGCGCATTTCAGTGATATTGATGTCTGCTTGGGATTTCGAGCCTGGAAATAGCTTCGTATGGTGATTCTGAAGTTGGGAGCGCGATCGGAAGTGAATTCGGATGTCCGTAGGTTATTTTGAAGTCATTTGGCTAAAGATAGAAATTTGAAGGTTTTTGAGAAATCGGACTGGAAGTGGAAATTTTGATATCGGAGTCGAAATGCGATTCTCGAGGTTTTAGCATGTCCGTAATGTCGAATATGACTTGTGCACAAAATTTGGGGTCAATCGGACGTGATTTGATATGTTTCGGCATCGGAGGTGAAAGCTTGAAATTTCAAGTTCATAAAGTTTGGATTTGGGTGCGATTTGTGGTTTCGGCATTTTTTTATGTGATTTGAGGCCTCGAGCAAGTCCGTGGGATGTTATGGAACTGAGTCGTGTGATTGGACGGGGTCCCGTGGTCCTCGAGTGTGTTTCGGGGTGAGTTCGGATAATTTTTCCTCTAATTTGCTGCTGCTATTTTCTGGTGTCACTAATGTGCTATGCGATCACCGTCCATGGTGTGCGATCGCGGAGAAGAAAATTTGAAGGGCGAGATTTTTGGATTATGCGATCGCATGAGTTGGTGTGCGATCGTGAAGAAGACCTGGGGGCTGCTGGGTTGGCCTGTGCGAATGCATGGGGGGAGCTGTAATCGCGGAGGAGGAAATTTGGAGGGAGCTAGGAATGGCTTGTGCGATCGCATGGATGAGAGTGCGATCGCGTAAAGAAAATCATGGGAGGCAGCAGGTTGGCTTGTGCGATCGCGGTTGAAGATGTGCGATCGCATAGAAGGTTTGTCTAGGTAGTGAAGTATTTTAAACGGGATTTTGGCCATTTCTTCATTCTTTCACTTGGTGTGGGCGATTTCTGGAGAGCTTCAAGAGGGGAATTCCGTCATCTATGTCAAGGTAAGTTGTTTCTACTCATTCCAAGTTAAATACAAGGTTTATGCATGGATTTGAACATGAAAAATTGTGGAAAAATTTGGAATTATGAAGAAAAACCTAGAAATTTGTATATTGAAGTTTTACAACGAATTTGAGCATGAATTTAAGGGTAAATTGTGTATTTGAGTTAGTAAGACTATGGGTAGGGTATATCTTCGAGAAATTTCGGAATCTGGGCGCGTGGGCCCGAAGGAATTTTGGTAAATTCCTTAAGTGGAGATGGGAGTTTATATAATCTAAATTGTTAACAAATATTAGAATATATTTTCGTTGGTTTGTCGTTATTTTGATAGTTTTGGGGCGTCGTGCGTCCATTTGAGTCGTCAGAAGGGCTTGGAAGGCGGTTATGGAATTTTGGAGCGAGATAAGTCTCCTTTCTAACTTTGTGAGGGGGATTGTCCCCCTAGGTGAACTAATTAAATAGGTGCTACTATTTGTGGGGGCTACATACGCACGAGGTGACGAGAGTCCGTGCGTAGCTACTATCATGTTTATGTCCGGGTAGTCTAGGACACACAAGTATGTTTTAATTGTCGTATTTGAAATCTTATTAATGAAATGAAGTGTTTAAACCTTACTGAACTTGGTAAAAAATGGATTTCTGGAAAAGATTTAAATACTATTTTGGTTACCTTTAAAAGAGAATTTTTTGATTTACTTGAGTATTTATTTTCCCAATGTAGTCGGGGTGGACTATTTGATTGTGCATGAATGTTTGTGACTGCTTCGTAATTTACATTCCGCGAGCGGAGTGCGATTTCCCCCACTCTCATGGGAGCGGGTCGTACGCCACGACGAGATTGAAAGATACATTATGGTTAATATTGTGTGCATGTGACCGCTTCGCAATTTACATTCCGCGAGCGGAGTGCGATTTCCCCCACTCTCATGGGAGCGGGTCGTACGCCACGACGAGATTGAAAGATACATTATGGTTAATATTGTGTGCATGTGACCGCTTCGCAATTTACATTCCGCGAGCGGAGTGTTATTTTCTTCCACTCTCATGGGAGCGGGACGTACGCCACAGCGAGATTGAAAGAAATATTATGGTTCGGGCCGTTCGACCCTCGGCAGTGCACAGATATAATTATTAATATGGCTCAGGCCGGTTGTCCTTATTTTGTATGCGCATGTTAAATTGTTAATGATTTCATGGACTTTGAAGTGACAAGATATTTGGGGGGAAATGAAGTAGTAATTGTTTATTTAAGATATTTGGGGGAAAATGAAGCAGTAATTGTTTATCTAAGATATTTCGGGGAAAATGAAGTAGTAATTGTGTATTTACTTCCAGTATTTATTTGAATTACGGTTATCTTTAATGTTTACTATTTTTATCATCCTCGTATGCCTATTATTGATATCATATCTTGTTAAATTATTTTGTTGGACCTTAGCAAGTGTCTAATTCGACCTCACGTCGCTACCTCTCCGAGGTTAGGCGGGATACTTATTGAGTACAAGTTTTTTCGTACTCATGCTACACTTGTTGTGCATTTTTATTGCACAGGTACTTTCATAGCGATGTGGCTGGTTTGGAGACATAGGCGAGCTGCATCATCCAAAGGCGATCCGTAACTGACATAGTCTCCCTCGTATTGTATTCAATAGATTTTAATTTCCTTGTCCAATTGTATTTCGGACAAGCTTTGTAGAAATTGTGAAATTCTTCGAAATTGCTCATGTACTTGTGTCATTGGGTTCTGGGATGTGTCTGGGATGTATTTTTTTAAAATGGAATATTAAACTGTCGTATTTACTTAGCGGATTTTATTCAGTTATTATATAATAAAGTGAAAGGTGATGATTTCATAAATGCTAAAATAGGAAATTTAACTTAACCATTTAATGATTGGCTAGCCTGACTGTGGTGTCCGACGACATCACGACCTTATGGATTTTGGGTCTTGACAACGTGGTATCAGAGAGCTAGGTTCCCTTAGGTTTCACGAGTCATGAGCAAGTCTAGTAGAGTCTTGACGATCGGTATGGAGATGTTTGTACTTATCTTCGAGAGGCTACAGGGCTGTTAGGAGTACTTCCTCTCTTGATTCCTCATTGTGCGATTCGATTCCTTTAAGTCTTATGCCTATGTTTCTTCCTACTGAATCTTACGCATAACGAAGCTCTTGCTATGAATCAGGAATTTGAGGAATTGAAATGGTGCTACGGATATGATGCGAGATGTTTTCCATGTGTAGTTGGTTGGGGATGTTGTTGTTGCCCTGCAGAAAAAAATATTATGTTGTTTCAGCCACTAGTTGTGATTATGGGAACTTTGAGGTTATGATCAGGTTGTGATGATGATTACGATTTGGTTATTTTGCGATGTCGATATGATGATAGAATGCTTGCCCATATGTTAGGGGTGATGAATGGCTTGAAGGGAGGTCTCCTCAGGGCATGATTTCGAAATTTCAGCATTTTAGTTCCGGTAGAGGAAAGGCATTTGGACTATAAATGGTCAGGATTTGGATTGATAAAGCAGTAAAACTTGGTGTTTTAAAGTGAGGTAGGATATGCACCTGTGATGTGATGTCTTCGTCACTGATCGAATGGAATATGTTAAGTTTGTCGGTGCTATGGTTTCTCCGGTTGCATTGGGTCAGAGTGTTGTGAAGTAGTATTGAAGGAGCGGTTGTCAGAGATCATGGTGTGTGGTGGTTCAGAATTGAATAGTTATTTGTAATGAAGGCAGCTCGAAAAAGATGATCTTCGAAGAGTTTGAAGCCGTGGTGGTCTGCTGGTTTAAGAGCTACAGAGAATGATATTGAATAGGGAAGAATATGAAAAAGGAAGACATGTGTGAAGTGTCAGACGGCGGCAAAATTTCTGAAAGGCCAGGCGTAAGGAAAGGAGATCGGGTAGTGCTTAAAGGAATGGGTTTAACCAAGGTGGGATAGTGGCAGCATAGTGGTGAATTAGAGGATATTGTAGCGCATTTAGTAGATGTCCCTGAGGGCGGATGGACTAGTAAAATTGGTGAATGATAACAGGCTTAGGATGGGATATTGATGTTGTAGAGGGGGTGCAGTACGGCGTCGTTAGAAGGTGTCAGTTGGTGATTTCCACATGTGGGTTATCTCCTGTGAGTAGGTTAGCGGTTGTGTGGTTGGCAAGTTTTTGTGATGGATTCTAGAGGCTATTCGGTAGGAGGCAGAATGTGTGAATGTTGCTAGAGAATTTGAGTATTTAGGGAGTTCTAACAAGAGAATTTGGAAGAACTGTACGGATTGGTTGAGCAAGATCATGTTAACAAAGGGGAAAGGATCTCGGCAGGGTCTAGAGTGGTGCAAGGAGTAGCTTCGGGCTAAGTGGGGGAGCCCCACCACCCGAAATTGGGTTGTAGGATTGTGTTCTCATGGGGTGGAAGTTTTTCGACATAATGGAAATTTATTGCAGCTAAGGGAAAAGAGTAAAATGGTGATTGTGCGTGGCATTTGGTGAATGTGTGCAAAACTTGTCCCTGTTGGACTAGGGTTAGGCTTTGAAAGACTCAGAATTTATGCTTAAGGCATGGGCGAGCTGTAGGGTAGTGACTCAGTCACGTGCTTCATTGAAAAAGGTGTTCATATGCTAGAAGAGCCTTGGAGTTGATTGTATTCGGGACAGTCAGAGTGGGTGACTCCCAATAGTGGTCCTAATTAATTCAAAAGTTAAGAATGCGGCATTTAAGGGTTTCAGGCAGCAATATGATTATTAATCGAGCTTATGCAGCGTAATTCCTGAGAAAGGAAAAATAATTAGAGTGTTCTATGTAATTTTCAGCGTGCATGATAGAATTGGGGGAGTGAGAGGAGTAAACTCCGGGGTGTAGGATGATTATCAGAGGGGTATGAGACGAGTTGTGAGATTGAGACAGCATGGTCTCATGAATCAAGTCCACTCGGGATGAGTGTGGGTTGAGTTTTTTATGAGTTGAATGGGGTTACTATTATTTCTGAGGCAATTAAGGATAATTAGAGAGAAGATGGATTGGTTAGCCATGGTTGAAATGGAACACATACGGCAGTGATCAGTTTCGTCAGTGTGATTAAATTATGCATGTGGTTTAGGCCAGTGTGTGCAGGGTTTGTCGGCCGTTGTAATAGATTTCATGTGGGAGCATTCGAGTGCTATGGCCTGTCAGGTGTAGGCGGATCCCGGAAGGGTTATGGTGGTTCAGACCACTACTTAAGGATTTGCATGTTGGGTGATTGTGAGAGATTACTTGAGTGTTGTTATTGTTCTCTTGAATTGAGGTAAGTAAGGGGTTTCTATATGATGAGGTGTTTCCCTATTAGTGGTTCAGGAGTTATGATGGAATTTTTTCGCAATCTCATATTGGCATGTTAGGTGCAGTAAGCAGTATGTAATTGGAAGTAAGGATCAAGATTGCGATTCGGGTTGGCAAGGATGTCATGAGCTCGGGCGATCAAGAAAAAGGGGTTTGAAAGTTCAGAGTAAGTTGGCGTTATCTTCAGTGTCACCTGAGATCGGTGTTTGATGAAAAGGGCTTTGTATCCTGGTCATGGGTTCTTGATGGGTTTGCAGTATTAGTGTGGTCGGTGTTATGGATGTGCAGACTTGTTACCTGGTGTGGAAGGTCATGGGGGTGTAACCACGAGAAGATTGTATAAGTGTGACATGTAGTCACGTGATTGGTTGAAGATTTAGACCAAGCATAAGGAAGTGCAATATTGTTTATTTGAGGATTTATGCCAGTAAGGCATTCAATTCAATCGATTTTGAATTGTGGGGTGTTTATCCCTACTATGATGGTTGTTCTTGTGTATTATGAGAGGAAGTGGGTTATTATGGACCCAGGTCAAGCTATTAGCCTAGTTCAGTGCAAGAAGAATCGACCTGAAGTGTGAATGGATTAAAACAAGATTATGGGCTTCATGTGAGTTAGATGTGTTCATTTCAGTATAGCGCTCCTCAAACAGGGGTGTTGGAATATCAGATGTTGTTCCATCTTCGTCAAATTCATGTAATGTTGTGATTGTGCCGTGTGAGTTGTGAAACGGCTTGATAGATCCCTACGTGTTGAGTCTCCGTGTAGTGATGATGTTATGAGAGCAGGAGAGCTCTTGAGATTCATAGTATATATATCGCACCTCAGTTGTGCTTGATTTTTGTAGCATATGGCTTTATTAGTCTCCCCAGGATGGTATTGTGCACTTAGCGTGCATGTGACCGATATTCAGTAATTTGTAATAGTGAGCAATTACGCTCCGTGTATATTTCCTTATGTGAATTTTATGATAGGAATGGGTGGCATGCCGCCACGTTCATGTTATTTGGATCAGTTTGCGCACCGCAACAGTGTGATGTTGAGTACGGTCCCCTATATCTATTTTCTGTGTTTTACTTTCTATTTTCTGAGAAGAGTTCATAATAAGTTGCGTGAGTTGAGTAGTATTTTCCTGAGTCATTTCTTTATGTATCATGTTTGAGTTATGGCCTATTGGCGCGTTGTGGTGTCATGTGAGACTATTGGTCATGTTTGTGGTTATTTGTTGTCTGAGCAGTTCATACTGGGTGAGACGAAATTTTTGGATCAGGGGTCTAATGCGATAAGATTATACGAAATTAATTGAAGGACAGTTACCTTTATTGGGTTGTAATGAGATGGTGGTCTTAGTCAAGAGGAAGGACTCAATATTTGGTTAACTCTGCAATTGGTTAGAAATTTCTACACATATACTCCATTGTGGTGGTATCGCCAGCATTATAGCTATATATATAT